>PVJL010012800.1:0-35285 GCA_004026885.1 Lyroderma lyra | reverse complement strand
CAGTGGCCAAAACATGGAAACAACCAAAGTGCCCTGCGACAGATGACTGGATAAAGAAGCTGTGGTACATATACACAATGGAATATTACTCAGCTGTAAGAAAAGATGAAATATTGCCATTTGCAACAAAATGGATGGACCTGGAGATCATCATGCTTAGTGAAATAAGCCAGACAGAAAAAACAAGGAACTGTATGACATCACTTATATGCAGAATATAAAACTGAAAGCAACAAAGAGAAAAGAAATGAACAAACAAATAACCCATGGACACAATCAATAGTTTAATGTTTATTTCGGAACGAGTGGGTTAGGGAGGGGAGAAAGGGGAGGGGGTGAGAGAGGAGGGGGGGAAGCTAAATATAAGGTGATGGAAAGAGAAGTCACATTAGGTGGTGAACTTATACAACAGGTTGACAATGCACTGTAGAACTGTATGCTTGAAACCTATGTAGTCCTTGCTAACAGATATCACCCCAGTAAGTCTAACAATAAAAATGAATTTAAAAGAAAAAAGATACAAAAAAACAACCCCCCCCACACACACACACACACAAACCCCCCCCAAGTCCTATTTCTTCCTCACATCCTCTACAGAGACAAGTGTAAAAGTGTTTTATCTTAGGGCAGAAGAAATTTTGGATTAGAGAATATGTAAAATATATTTAAAAGAAAATTCTGTTACAAATGTGTACCTGGTAATGTTTTCTGAAACAGCCTTCATTTTTCTTTTATGAAGTATAAGAGTGTCCCCTGAAGTATTCAACAAAGCAGATGACCACACTAAGAATCCCTGATTATGTGGATTTACTTTTCAAGGATCTCCCTGAAAAACTGATGGACATTGAAATTGTTTGAAATTCTTTGCTATGTCAGACACTGAGACAATAAAGTTCTATTAGATCTCAAAAAAAAAGAAATAAGCTCAGAAATCCTATTATACCTCTATGTTCCAGTTATGCTGTTCCAAGGTGTGGCGACACTGATCCATAGATTCAATGCCAGTGAGATCCTAAAAAGGAGAAAAACAAAAAGTCACTTAGGGAAAAACCAACAGTATATATGTAGATATATTTATCCTTAATAGAATACTTATGAATACATCTGAGAGAATATACTAAAAAGTGTTGAAGGCAGATGTTCAAGTATGGTAAAACGTCACTATTCAGAATTTATCCAGTCAGTTATAGCAACTATTACTCCCATAGAACGAAAAAATGAAAATTACTTGTTTTTTTAAACTTCAAGGCTTTCAATTAAGAAAATTACTGATTAAAATCAGCATTCCCTTCTCAAATTCAAGTTTAAAAAAATTAAAGATTTCTTTAACCTCCTGGTCCAGCAAAATATTATTCAATGCTAAACAACTATTCTGTTTATAATACATAATGATATAATAATGCAGGTTTCCTGCAAAATACAATGCCTTTCAATAACCTGCATCTTTTTACCTAGTGGCACATACCCTAACTTATAATATAAACTGTGTACACCTTTTATTAAAGAGTTTATAACTGAGGTGTTTTCCTACGATCACTATTTTCCTTACTCCCTTCTCTTTGACAAAGTTTCATTTTGTCTCTGACTAATATGCCTTCTCTGTCTTTTCTTCCATCCCTCTCAATGTGTTGGAAGTTTTCTAAGGATGGTTCCTTGGTTTTTCTCTCTCTACACTTCCCTCCATGGCAATCTCATTTAATCCTCTGCCTTCAACCACCCTTTCTACTCAGATGACTCAACTTAATTTCTGGACTTGCGATCTCTTCTCAAGTTTAGGAGCACATTCCCAATAGTCTATCAACGTTTCCACCTACATGTGGTACCAGTACCTCAAATGTATTATTAAAAACACTATATGTGTTAACATACCACTGACTGCCCTCCCAAATACACAGGTCAAGAGAACATCCAGAATCTCAGTCTCATCTTTGAGTACTCTATCCCTTGGACTACATACTTCACCAGTTATCAAGTAGACCATTTTCTGTATTACATCTATAACCATATTTCCATTCCCACAGCCAGCATCTTCAATCAAGCCTTTATAAGACCTCAAGTGAATTGTCAATATACTTTTTTTCCCTCCTTCTAACTCAGTGGTTCTCAATCTTCCTAATGCCATGGCCCTTTAATACAGTTCCTCATGTTGTGGTGACCCCCATAAAATTATTTTCATTGCTACTTCATAACTGTAATTTTGCTGTTATGAATCGTAATGTAAATATCTCATATTGTGTTTTCTGGTGGTGTTAGGCGACCCCTGTGAAAGGTTCGTTCAACCCCCAAATGGGTTGCAACCCACAGGTTGAGAACCGCTGTCTAACTATATGTGCGCATTACTCCTCTGCTCAAGTCTTCAGCTGATTGACCTGTAAGGTCCATCTAATAATAATAAAAAAGTTAAGGGAGTTCCCTGATGGTGTAGTGGCTTAAGGCTTCAGCATTGGCGCTGTCAGCGCTGCGGCCTGGGTTCGATTCCCAGTCAAGGAGCTACCCACATACCAAAAAAACAAACAAACAAACAAAAAACAACAACAACAACAAAAGTTAAAACCATCTATCCATCCTTTCATGCAACAAATGTCTATTGTTGCTGTCTATTACTTACTATGTCCAAGGGATTTTGAGATGAATCCAATAGTCTCTATCCTCAAGAAATTCCTTTTAACCACCAGCAAGTAACAGGAGAAAAATTAATCTCAACCTGACAAGAATGTGGTAACATGCACTGATCAGTCAGAGGCCTGGGGTTCTTGCCTTGATTCTGCATCTTGTGACCATGGACCAGACACGTTTAATCTCCAAATTTTAGCTTTCTTTATATGCAAGATGAGGGACTTAAGTTGGACTCTATGTCCTTTCCAGAACTTAAACAAACAAAAAAACCTGAAGTCCGGTATGCAATTACTTTTAAAAAATTATACCAGTGGTACATAAACTTCGCTAATAAATTTTTTGTTTAAAATACTGTAAAAATTTCATACTGAAACAAAAAGCTGTTAAGAACTTTAGAGGCTCTTGAGCCACTCTCCTGCTCCTTAGAAGTATACTTTCCCCTTGCCATTCGAGGCCCTTGAGCCACTCCTGCTTGGCCCACTCCCACCTCTTGGGAGTGTACTTTCCCTTTTAATAAATTCTCCTTGTTTCACCTTATTTTCCTTTCAATAAACTGCTTCTTGGTTTCATCTCTACAACAAAACAGGACAAAACAAAACCAAAACTCAAGCTCTAGAGATCTATTAGCATTGACGGCTCTGACAGTCTGGACTTTAGCTCCTGACCATTCTAGGCCTCTTACCTGTGTGGCTATTGCCTTCTGGCCTATAATAGGCTCCGTTCTTAATTCCAGTTTCTTTATAGCACACTGCAGAGGACTGGGATGTCTTTGTACATTGTCTTTAAGAATTGGACTTTACTTTTACGTTCTTCTCAGGGTATGAATGACCATTCATCTTTAAACACCAGAATTATTTTCTACCTTTCTTATGCACCCACTATTTTATACCTTCTATTATGACTATTACACTCATTCCATAGCCTTACCAGAGGATACAGGCTCCTTGACAGCAGTGTCTATGATTTATCTATAAATAATGTTCCCCACTACCAAGCACACAGTAAAAGGCTTAAAAAGTTGCAGATAAAGTTAGTCCAAGTTAAAAGGACCTTTTTGTATAAGCTTCACTGTTGTAGTTATAAACTGAACTCTTCTAGACATTTTCAGTAAATCTCATTGTACATTAAAAACCAGGGTTTTTTTAAATTCCAAATGTTTTGACTAATATGAGTGGGCTGTTAAAAACACAAATCTCGGAGTTCCCTGGTGGTGTAGTGGCTTAAGGCTTCAGCGCTGGCACTGTCAGCGCTGCGGCCTGGGTTCGATTCACGGCAGGGAACTGCCCACATGCCAAAAAAAAATAAATAAAAATAATAATAAAAATAAAAATAAATAAAAGAAACTGAAAAAAAAATGTCATAAAAAAACAAAAACAAAAACAAAAACAAAATCTGGAGGATCTTCCTGGAGATCAGTAAGTCAGGGATGAAGCTGGAGAATCAGTACTTCAAAAACTTTGCAGCTGATTTTAATATACAAACAGGCTAGGAAATCCATGTATCAAACCATTATATAGGAGGATCAGAGATTATGACTCACTTATTAAAAAAATAACTTTTTAAAAACAGGCATAAATATTGTAGGAGAGAACAAAGTAACTGCACATCTTCAATATTTTGAAAATACTTAACCTAATTTGCAAGCAAAACCCTTCTGCTAAGTAGTGAATCATCGTAAGCTGGTAGCCCAACTGAACAAGCCTGCTTTCAATCACTACTGATGAGTCTTAAAACATGCACTAGGAATAAGCAATGCTGGACACATGTAAAAATCTATCAACAAATATTCACCAATTCAGGTGTTCATCATATCCAGGATACAGATATAGTTTCTGCTCTCATTAAGTTTGTATCCTACTGGAGGGAGACTGACCAAAACAAATCTCACACACAGAGCAAATGAACAAAATTTTAGGCTAGGGGATTCCTTTGGATTGGGGGTTCAGGCCTGTCTAAAAAAGAAGATAACATTTCAGCTGAAATCTATCTTATGAAAGATAAAGGAAAATATATGGGAAAAGTATCCACACAGAAGGACAACAAATGCAAAAACTGAGACAAATGGATATATGACATCATGCATTTGTTAAAATCCATACAACTTTACAGCAGAGTGAAACTTAAAAGTACACACAGGAGTTCCCTGGTGGTGTAGTGGCTAGGCTTCAGCGCTCTGGCCTGGGTTCGATTTCCAGACAGGGAACTACCCACATAAAGAAAAAAAAAATTATGTTAGAGGATGGAACACACACAGACTGTGACAAAAGAATTTAACTGTACTACAAATACAGAGGGGGCCAAAAAAGTGTGCACACATTTTAAGAAAGGAAAATACATTGTAATACTCAATATATACTGCTAACAAAAGATGAATACAAGTCATGTTTAACTTCTACAATTACAAGAGTACTCAAAGTGGTTACCATCAGTGTCTAAAACATAGATAACATCTCTTAAAATATGTACACATTTTTTTGGCATCTCCAGCAAATAAAACAACCTCACTGAAAGTGGTGAAGAAAGGTGCTGACCTAAGTAACTTTGGAAATGAGGGGAGTCTGTAAGACTAACGGCAAAAGGAACTGCACATAAGCACTGTTCTCTAGTTGGTAAGTCTTCCTCGTGTCTTAATTCAGAAGCCACTAACTATATCTACATACATAACAGTAAGTAAACAGATGCTGAAGCTGGTTTTCTGAACACATCTGATTAAATATGTTTAGCTTACAGAACTAGTTAGCTTAGTATATATACATGTATGTCCTTGCTCTCATCTAGGACACCTAGAAGCAACAACACGCACTCCTGTGGTGAGTACACATATTGCCCAGATCTGTGTTTCTTCTTTTCTTTTCTTTTTTTCCCCCCAGTTTTCTAATTTTATTCGACTATCAGCAGTTAGTTCTCATTCACATTAACTGTAGATTTTTGAAAGTGGTGACAAGCACATAGGTAAGCAATGTATAGAGCTTATTTGCTGACTCTTCATCCTCATTATGCTTTCTGTACAACAACAACCGGATACAGTATAGGACATTCCTTATTCCTTTGGCCCAGATAGCTTTGATGAGTCTGGTGTCGATCCATACATCTGGGGTTCCCATCTCCCCCATAGCAAATTTCTGGATCTCCCTGAATGCCCAAGAGGCACACTTCTTGAAACCTACTGCCCATGGATGCACTTGTGAATACTGATGGTGTAGTCTCTGGTCACTAAGTTGATGGCCAAAGTTTGGCCCTTCTTCTTGCCCCTCTTCTTGGTGGGAGTCATCCTGCTGGGCCCAAGTTGGAAAGCCAGATCTTGGTTTCTAATACCATTCTACAATAAAAGAAACTAACTGGGTTCCTTGGAGAAATAGCTGAGTCTAGGGCTGGGGCAGGAAATATATAAGGTGAGCCTGAAGAATCTTGTTGTTGTTGCTTTTTGGTATGTGGGTAGCTCCCTGGCTGGGAATCAAACCCAGGCCGCAGCGCTGACAGTGCCAGCGCCGAAGCCTTAAGCCACTACACCATCAGGGAACTCCCAGCCTGAAGAATCTTGTAGTGCCAGAAAGTAAGGAAGTACTCAACCCCACAATAACAGGAAGTATAACAAAGGGATGCTGGAGTCAACTGCAAGAGCTCCCACTGACCAACACTGATACAATTAGGGGAACAAAATAAAGTAGTAATGGATCATAATCCAAAGTACAAAATAAATACCCCTGAGTCCATATTGATATAAATGCATAATTGAATGAATAAATGGGGGAGAACAAACATCTTGTGCAGAAGAATTCCACATAATTATGTGGACACTTTATCTTCAAAGAGGTAGGACATAACTCTCCACTACTAAAGTGTGGGTTATGCCAAGTGACTTTCTTCCAAAGAGTACAGTATGGAAAATGAGAAAAAAGATTATAGTGGAGAAACCTGACAAAAAAATCTCAGCCAGGTGATCAAAGTCAACATCAACAGTGATAAATGATGTTGATGGTATGTACCCTTGATAAGATGTAATAGCACTTTACCTTTGTGATCTTCCTCCCCAAAAGCCTTAACCCCAGCCTAATCACGAAAAAACATTAGACAAATCCCAACTGAAATTCTACAAAATACGTGACCAGTACTGAAAATGTCAAAGTGATCAAAAAAAAGTTAAAGCCTGAGAATTGTCACAGTCCAGAAAAACCCAAGGAGACAACTAAATGTAATGTGGTACTCTAGATGATGAGATCCCGGAACAGAAAAAGAACATTAGGTAGCAACTAAGGAAATCTGCATAACGAATGGATTGCAGTTAAAAATAATTTATTAATATTGGTTCATTAATTGTGACAAATGTTAACAGGGAACACTAAGTGCAGGGTATGTGGGAAGTCTACTATTTACTTTTCTGTAAATCTAAACCTATTCTAAAATAAAAATGTTTATTTAAAAAAGTGAAAAAACAGGAGTTCTCTGGTGGTATAGTGGCTAAGGCTTCGGTGCTATCAACGCTGCAGCCTGGGTTCGATTCCCAGCCAGGGAACTACCCACATTTAAAAAAAAAAAAAAAGACTTAAAATCTTTAAAAAAAAAGGTGAAAAAACAAAACTAGGGGGTACTTCTGAGACAAAACAACCTTAGCAAGTTGGAAGATAAGGTCTGAGAAGTAGGCAAGGGAGAGAACATTCCTTTAGAGCTGTATTTCTCAACCTTACTCGTGTATGAGAAGCACCTGACGGGAATCACAGATGTCAAGACCCTCCCCCATCCCAAACAATTTAATCAGATTCTCTGAATGTGCAGCATAGGAACAGTTAAATATTTTCCTAGGGGCAGGGGAACTCCCAAGCTATTCTAATTTACAACCAGGGCTGAAAATCACTAATCCAGAGCCTTAATTCTAAATTCAGGAGGAGTGTCATGATCATAAGCAATTTTTAAAAATTTTAAAAATCAGTCTTTCTGTTAAAACTCTGCTCTTTGTTAAGATTCTTCTGGTGTGTGAAGAATTAATTGTAGAGGGCATGAAAGAGAACCAGGCTCTAGCAAGGAGACTATATAGAAATACAAGAGAAAGAAAATGGTGATTTAGAACAGGATAGTGAAGAGGAAAAGGGTGAGTTTAAGGTATATTATAAAGGCAGAGCCAAAAGGATCAGATGATTGAATAAATATGTGGGGGTGCAAGAGCAATATTAAGATGGACTCAGGTTTATGCCAATGAGATGATAGTGTCATTAACCTAGACCAAGAAAAACTGTTGAAATTATTTTGCTTATCTTTGTGAGAAAAATTTGCCTCTGCTAAAGGGAAGTATTTTTTTTTTTTTTTTTTGGTATGTGGGCAGCTCCCTGGCTGGGAATCGAACCCAGGCAGCAACCTGCGCCGAAGCCCTAAGCCACTACACCATCAGGGAACTCCCAAGGGAAGTATTTTCAAAGATTAGGGAAAAAGGTGGAAACAGACTGCACTTTTATTTTTTATATCATGATGCTACGTGCACTGTGTGGGAATGGACTGCCTGACTTCACTAGTCAGCAGGATGGCAACAGATCCACCCAAAGGGTCACATGGAAAACATGCTGAGCTCACTTGGCACTCACCGTCTCAGGACAGCTGTATTCATAACCCAGATAGGGCTGACTACCTAGGTTTCTTTGTTTTGTATTTTTTTAAACCCAGTATGTTAGGTAAAGAAAGTTTAAATACTAGAGAAAAACTAGGGCAGGGGAAGGTTCTCCTGTGGCCCCACATGCTGTTATACATTTTAGTGTATTTCTTTCTAGCTCCCACACTCCAAGAAAAGGACTTTTAATTCAACCTCCTTTCCAAACTTTTTTTTTAATTATAAGGGGAACTGATTAATGCTTCTCCTTTCTAGATTATAAGCATCCTGAGAACAGTCCATTCACCATTGCTTTTTGATCTTTGTTAAGAGTCTTCTGGTGCTTTCTCTCCTAGCTTGGAGCCCCATCTCTCAACCCCACCCCTTCTACCAGCCAGCAGAGCCACTTCCCACAGCACTGCACAGGTAAGGTTTGGGGAGCGTTCTTTTCCTCTTCTCTGGGAGACTCCTATCTCTGAGATATGTACAGTTTGGGGCACTCTTACTGTATCAAGTAGTCTCTTACACATTAATCCTTGTAACCATTTTAATGGGCTGCGTGGAAAAAAAACCAGCCACAAATGCCTCCATTTTTCATATTACATGACTGAATACTTTCCAGACAGCCCTCATAATACTTCACTTGGCTAAAACAATTTATATACAGATGTTACAACTGCTTCTGACTTTCCACTATTAAAATAGCACTTCAATGAACATTATTGTTTAGTGCTTGCTTCGGCAGCATATATACTAAAACATTATTGTTTATAAAGTTTCTCTGTATTTAGGATACCCCCCAGTTAAGATCCAGTTAACATTAAGGGCCAGGGAGTTCCCTGGTGGTGTAGTGGCTAAGGCTTCAGCTCTGTCAACGCGGCAGCCTGGGTTTGATTCCAAGTCAGGGAACTACCCACATTAAAAAAAAAAAAACAACAACCAAAACACGAAAACATTAAGGACGAAAGAATATGCATATTTTTAAAGTTCTTGATACATATCGACAAAATATACTTTGAAAGACTTCCAATTCACATTGGATAGGGCTGGTTTCAATATAGGTCAAAAGCTAAATATGCCTCAATGTTCATTCCCATTTCAGTGCCAGTATGAGTTTTGCAATTCCAGTTTTGTTCAGAAAGAACACTGCAGTTTTGTTTGGAGACAATGCATAAGTTTTGTACCAATTCTCTTCTCAGCAATAACATGTTTGGCTATCAGTACTTACCAAAGAGGTGAAACTGGAAAGTTGAGGAATGTCAAAACCAATAACCTCAGTCACTGGTTTCAAGCTCCTCCCAAATTAATTTCTTTAGAACTCAAGAGGTTATAATTCTCTTTTAAAAGGAATTTTCTTTTGAGGAAAGAATCTCTCTTTATATCCCCAAGACCCAGTGACATGCCTCAGCACATAGTGGAAAATGTATGAATTAATAAGTGAATGAATTCTACCTCATGCCAATAATCAATGTTTGTTTATCTCTCTAGTTGCCTAACATTGGTTTTCTCTTTATCACTCATTTATTCCTACTTTGTGTCAGGAAATATGCTAGCTATCTTCACATTTTCCTCAACAATCCTATGAAATAGATACAAGGTAATGACACCTTACTGAGTTGTTTGCACAGTGCTGCCAATGTAAGTGCACAGTGGCAAGTTTGAGAACTTTGTCAGGTTTTGGGTACAACTCTAATGACCATTCCAGAAAGAGAGTTCCAAAATTGCTTTGAAGGGTGGACCAGATGCTGGTGTTGGTGCGTTGCTTCCCAAGGGGAGTACTTTGAAAGTGACTGTAGTGATATTCAGCAATGAGGTATGTAGCACTTTTTCTAGGATGGGTTCATGAAATTAACTGTCTGACCTTGTATGCCATTATGCCCATTATCATTGGAGAATATTGCAACTCTTTGTGGAAGCACCCAACACCTATTCAGGTACACACAGTAAATGCCCAATAAAGGTCAGCTCAATCTGCAATCTTTCCTAACTGGCTTGCTCTTCAGAACTCTGGTTTACACTCAGATCCACTAACATTTGAGGTCAACTGAGACATCTCTGAAAATAGCTGCAATGGATATGAAGATAACTTTGATACATCCCCCTGCCTCTAATCTCTCAGGGCCAACGTCTAGCATCAACTACCACCACAAATATCCTACTGGTCAGCTCCCTCCAGATCTGTCCAAGGTGATCTTTTCCCTCAGAGCTAACTCCCCATCCATGAATTGCTCTCCCAAGAATTTAGGACAATACTGCATTTAATTACACAAAGGTGTAACATTAGTAGAAGAGCAGTACTAATCTTTTGGGCAAGACAAAACAAACCTGAACCCCACTCAATCTCTAAACAGTAAAATGCATATGGGAGGCTAGGCTGGAAGAGGTGTGTGAACTATTCTATACCTGTCTCCTACTCCAGCCTTGGTCTACTTCCTCCTCTCCCAAGTCAGAAGACAAAAGGAGGTCAACACCACTTGGCAACCCATTTATGAAATATTGTGGTCCCTGATATATCTCTTGCTTAAGTATGATTCAAGGAAGTTATCACAAACAATAGATGGTGTAGTGTTTTAACCAGATGTCTCACTCAACGATAGGGATTGGGTAACTGGAGTAATCACTCTACCCAAGTATAATAATTAGAATGCTTTCCTAAGAAGTGTTTCTCTTTCCACACCTCATCTGTTTATACTAAGAAACACTGTAGGAGGCTGCTATGAAATCTCCATTGAAATCTAAGTACTCCTAAACTCCAGTTGGTTTGTTGGCTCTAGTTTGTTGAGGATGCATATTTTAAACTGCTTTTAGTTATTCCCAGAGAGAAACTTGGCAACATCAGGGATCTTGTTCTCTCCTTCCTACCACACAGATAGCTTTGATGCAATAAGCAGCATGCCCTCTTTGGTAGTGCCGAAGAAATGGAATTTTGAAGTCCCTTTAGGAAGTGAAGATCACCTAGGCTCTGATATATAACTAAAACTCTTACACTCAAGATTTCTATTATTCACATTTAACTACTGATTTCCCAAATTAAATACCAGTAGCTTCCATTATGAATCTGTCCATAATAAAGCCCTCATTTTCACCACTGAGAAAGCCCAAGATTAAAAGGGTTAGTACCTTGTCTAAGAATATCCTTGTCTAGAATAAGTGGTGGAGCTGAGATTGAAACCTAGAATAACTACCTCCAAAGACCAGGTTGTCTCCTCCTATGCCACAATATCTTGCATTATTTGATTAATTCATGTTAGAAAACAAGAAGTTTTCAATAAATTCTCCATTCAGAAAATTTCAAATTATTGTTTGGGAATAAAGTATCTGGAATTTTTCTAATTTTCACAGTAAAGAATAAAGATAAGTTGAGGATAATAATCCAACCCTTCATTTTGCACAAAAGAAACTGAGGCTTAGAGGAGTGAACAAGCTTTTAAAAAAAAGCCAAGTCACAGAGCAACAGGGTGGCAGAACTGTCCAGGCTTCATATTCCTGGTCTCTTCTTTCTTAATTTACCTTTTTGTAGCTAAATATCAGCTCATAATGTATGTAAAATTGTTCTCTTTTATGCCCAGGATCAACAATTTATTGGTACAGTTTTGCTCTATGGACAAAGGGTATGGTGTCAAATAAGACTAGAAAATGCTGCATACCAAATTCCCTTTTTGGAAATTCCCAATATATCTTTGAAAGGTTTTGAAAGGTTCTGTCTTTATTTAAAAAGAAAATTTAACTTTACAGCCTCACATAGGGGAAAGGCTTTTTTAAAAGAACACTACTGGAGTTCCCTGGTGGTATAGTGGCTTAAGTCTTCGGCACTGGCGCTGGGTTCGATTCCTGGCCAGGGAACTACCCACACACATACAAACAAACAAACAAATAAATAAATAAAAGAACACTATTAATATTCAATAGTTTTCCCATAGAACTGGTTTAGGAACCAGATTGGGTTTAGACAACCACTGGATATCATATCAAATGAATCAAGAGACAATCACACCCAAGGAGTACATTCTTAAATATTTGATTAATTGATTGGACACAATGACAATATACAAGGACAGATATTTTATGTCAATTATTTGAATTTACATTAAAACAATACGTGGATGAACATTTCCAAAAGAAACCCACAATATTCTTTATCTAAGCAATTAAAGAGAAGGTGAAATAAGTGGTTGAGCTTTGTTGGAAATTAGAGGACATCCAAGTCTTCCAATAATCCTTGATTAAAACTCTACCACTCACTAGCTTGGTAACCTTCGGCATCTTTCTGAAGTTCAGTTTCTTTAGTGATAAATGTAAATAAAAATAGTGATCAACCCACCGGGTTGTAAAGTACACGGTGCTGAAGTCAGCTATGATTATTAAGAAACATGAAGGAGGGGAGTTCCCTGATGGTGTAGTGGCTTAAGGCTTCGGCGCTGGCACTGTCAGTGCTGCAGCCTGGGTTCGATTCCCAGTCAGGGAGTTACCCACATACCAAAAAGCAAAAAAAAAAAAAAAAGAAACATGAAGGAAACCTTAAAAATGAGAATGTGAACAAAAAAAAGGCAGTTGTACATCAATTGAATTTTTGCTCCTTCATACTTTCATACTGTTAATGATTTTTGTATGTTGAACCATCCTTGCATTCCAAGAATAAATCCCACTTGGTCAAGGTGTATAATCCCTTTAATATGCTGCTGAATTTAGTTTGCTAATATTTTCTTGAGGAACATTTTGTCAGTGTTCATAAATGATATTGGTCTGTAGTTTTCTTATACTGTCTTTATTTGGCTTTGGCCTCAGAGCAATGCTGGCCTCATAGAATGAGTAAGGAAGTGTCCTTTTCTCCAATTTCTTGGAAAAGTTTGAGAAGACTGGAATTAGTTCTTCAAATGATTGGTAGAATTCACCAGTGAAGCTATCCAGTCCAAGACTTTTCTTTGCTGGGAGACTTTTTATTATTGATTCAATCTCCTTACTAGTTATAAGTCTATTCAGATTTTCTATTTCTTTGTGATTTAGTCTTGACAGGTATTGTGTTCCTAGGAATTTGCCTGTCTTATCTAGGTTATCCAATTTGCTAGCATACATCCATAAATAGTGCTCTTTAATCCTATTTATTTTTGCAGAATCAGTAATAATGTCTGCCTCCCTTCGATTTTTTTCCATTTCTGACTGTAAATTTGCCTCTTCTCTTTTATCTTTGCCCAGCTAGCTAAACTTCCATCAATTATGTTGATTTTTTTTTTTTAAAGAACCAACTTTTGGTTTCAAGAAAGGAATGAATGAAAGACTTAGATGTCATTTTGTATGTGAAAAGGCTACAAAAAAGCTAATGAAATATAATGTATTGATATTAAATTGTCAACACTTTTAAATCCCTAACCACAGGTTTAATTCTGTACAATTTGAATACCACTAAAGTCTTCAGTATGTAAAATCTTTTCTATATCTTTTATGAAAAGGACTGACAGTCCTGCAAGTATATTTTAGGCTCCTTGATAAGTATTTCATATCTCCTAAATTCCAATTTATAAAAATGACTGATATATTTCTGCAAATTCTCAATTCCACCCTTTATTAAATATTCCCCAGAAAAATAAAAAGAAATGTAAAGAATGTGGATAGTTGAGTATTCACCAGGACTGTCCCTTTTTTGATAGAGCCCTAGTATGTATCAAGCACTTTACATGCATTGTCTCATTTAACCCTTTTAAAATCCAAAGATACTCTTTCATGATAAAAACAAACTAGGAATACAAAGGAGCTTTTCTGCTCTGAAAAAGGGCATCTAAGAAACACTCACAGATAACATAATTAATGGTCAAAGACTGAATACTTTCCCTCTAAGATCAGGAAAAGACAAAGATGTTTGCTCTTGCCACTTCTATTTAACATTATACTAGAACAATTAAGCAAGAAAAAAAAGGAGGGGCAACCAATTAAAAAGAAGCAAAACTATATGTATTTACAGATGACATGATTTTGTATATAGAAAATCCTAAGAAATCTGCAAAAAAAAAAAAATTGAATAATGAGTTCAACAAGGTTGCAGAATATAAGATCAATATAAAAAATCAGTTATATTTCTACACACTAGCAATGAACAATCTGGAAATAAATAAGAAAACATTTCCTTTTACAATATAATCAGAAAAAAATAAAATATTTAGGAATAAATTTAACAAAAGAAGTGTAAGATGTATACATTAAAAAGTACAAAACATTTACACAAACTGAAGACGACTTAAACAGGAAGACTTCCCATGTTCATAGACTGGAAGACAGCATTGTTGAGATGGCAGTACTCCCATATTAGTGCACACAATTTTGAAAAACAAAGTTGGAGGACTCATACTTCCTGATTTTACACTAAATACACAGCTGTAATAGTCTAGACAGTGTAGTACTAGCATAAGAACAGCTACATATCAATGAATAGAAATGAGGTCCAAAAATAAATCCTGTTATGGTCAATTGATTTTCAGTAATGGTTCTAAGGTCATTCAATAGGGAAAAAATAATCTTTTCAACAAATGGTACAAAAGAACAAAGGTGGACCCCTACCCTCACATCTATTAACTAAAAATGAATCAGACCTTATATGAAAGAGGTAAGACTGCACCATTCTTCAAGGAAAATAGTCATTAATCTCTGTCATAGTTTCTTAGACATGACGCCAAAAATATAAGCAACAAAAGACACAACAAATAAATTGGACTTTATCAAAATTAAAAATTTCAAAAGACACCATCGAGAATGTGAAAAGACAGGGCAGGGGGTTCCCTGGTGGTGTAGTGACTAGGCTTTGGTGCTCTCAATGCTGTGGCCTGGGTTTGATTCCCAGCCAGGGAACCACCGCCCCCACCCCCACCCCCCAAAAAAGTGAAAAGACAACTCACAAAAATGAAAGAATATTTTTGCCAATGACTGATGTGATAAAGGACTTGTATCCAGAACATATTAATATAAAGAATTCTTACAACCCAACAAACAAAAGACAAATAAAACAATTAAAAAATGGGCATAGGATATGAATAGATTATTTCTCCAAATATACACACATGACCAATAAGCATATGAAGAGATGTTCAACATCACTTCAGTCACTAGGAAAATGCAAATCAAAACAACGAGATATCACTTCACATTTACTAGGATGGCTACAAACATGGGCGATTAACAAATGTTAGTGAGGCTATGAAATTCAAACCCTCAGACACTACTGGTGAGGGGTGTGGTGTGGCAGTATGGCAATTTCTCAAAAAGTTAGTTACAGTGTGATCCATCGATTCTACTCCCAAAATTGTCATCGTACCCAAAATATGACAATTAAGTTCGTGAACTTGCCACTATGTGCTTATTACATTGGCAAACAATTCAGTAAGGTGTCATAACTTTGCCAAGGGTATGATGATAGCACTGATGGCCATTCCAGAAAAAGAGTTCCAAAACTGTTTTCAAGAGTGGACTAGGTGCTGGCTTCGGTGTATATATTCCCAAGGGGAGTACTTAGAAGGTGACTGTAGTGATATTCAGCAATGAGGTATGTAGCACTTTTTCTAAGATGAGTTTACAAAATTAACTGTCTGACCTTATAACATGACCAATATTCCTTTCTAAAAATATGTAAAGAATTCCTATAAATAACCCAACAGAAAATGCATACGAAACAATTTACACAATATCTAACCATAAATAGACAAAAGAAGCTCAATCTCATGTGTAATCAGGAGTTTATGGAACAAAGGAATTCAATCTCAAAATCATCATTTTTATTCTGCAACCAACTTGGCCAGAAATCAAACCTTCCATACACCAGATACCTGCATTCTCTCATAAAAGACAGAGGTCAATAAGCCAACCCCTCACTCTTAGGTCCCTAGTCTTTCCTATTTGAAATAGCTTTAAAAAAGTATTTGTATTAGCTATTCAAACTCAATTAACTGCAAAACAAAATAAAAAACTATAACCACCACTCCCAGTAGAAATGCAAATTAAATGAGAACTTTAAAAATTTAATCAGATCAACAAAAACTGAAAAAGATACCATCAAATGCTGGAAAGGGTGTGGGTAAATAGGTCTGCTCTCAGTCCTAGTGGGGAGTGTGAGTTGCCAAAACTCCCTAGAAAACAGTCTAGCAATAGCTATTAAAATGTCCAAACTATATTAATTGGTTTTGACTCAGAAATGTCACATTTTTAGGATTCTGTTCTACAGAAATAAAAGTCCTACTGTATTAGCAACATCTCCTGCATCCTTAATGTCTTCTCTGAACATTTCTTTCACCTTCATGTTCTAAGTGAAACTTGACTTTTCCCCTGAAGCCCTCCCTCTCCCATTTTTTTCTCTTCTATCTGTGAGTACGGAAGTAAGAGAACTATCCTTGTTCATTCCCACTTTAGGGGATTCTTCTTCCCTTCTCCTAAGTATTAGAACAGTTTTTTTCCTAAAAAGCCCACCTTCATGTAGAGGAGATTAAGAGAATTACCATCAGTAATGATGTTCAGGATTAGAATCACACTTTGAGCTTCCTTTGTTGTGTTATTTCTTAAAATTGCCACATAGTTTTCTGTTGGCCCCAATCACTTATCTGTAGTTGAAAACAAATCAATACTTAACAACCAGAGAGGCAGTGCTAGGTGGTAGGAAAGAATCCAGAGTTCTGGATTCAAATCTAAGCTTATCACTATTAACCTTGTATAAATTACCCATTAACCCTAGTTTACTCACCAAATACCAGATCTTATATGAGCCTACACCATTTGTTTACTGGGAGAACTTAACGATACAGCAGATTGACAGCACTTTAAAAAAAAGTAAATGTTGGGAGTTCCCTGATGGTGTAGTGGCTTAAGGCTTCGGTGCTGGCGCTGTCTGCGCTGCGGCCTGGGTTCGATTCCCAGTCAGGGAGCTACCCACATACCAAAAAGTAAAAAAAAAAAAAAAAAAAAAGTAAATGCTCAATTTTACATGACATCAAAAAGAAAAACACCTTCAAATTTCAAAATTTCATCTCTATATACCATTCACTATCCCTTCCTTATTGGGGTTATTTGCTCACTCAAATTACTGCCTTCCATTTTAGCTCCTGGCTTCCTATAATTCTCCCACCTCTATTAGTGATCTTATTATTTGCATAACTGTTCTAATACTTACATCTCTCTATTCCTTGTCTGCCACTCCTCTATTCACTCCTGGGGTCAAACCCAGACCTCACTATAATCACTAACTGCAAGCCCCTCCACTCCCCACCACATCCTTCTAAGCTCTTCAGCTTTCTCCATCCAATGTCTCCAAATTCTTCAACCCTACCAGGACCTACAATCCACTGATCCTACTACCTTTTCACTATACTTCAGTACTTCTCATGTCATTTCCCATCTTACTCGACATAAAGTCTATAGTCAGATATTATAATCCCTCTCTTGCACCCATCCTTTGCTGCTTTATCATAATCATATTCCCTTGGCTAAACCACAATCTTTTAAGATTCCAATCTCTGCCTACTCTGCACCTGTATAAAGGAGGCTGACTGGTCTTACTTTAAATAAATTGATGATCACTAACCTCAAGTGGCTCTGTAATACTGCCTGGCCTCTATACTAGTTGTCTAGTCCATTCACTCCCACTCTCCTAGATGACCAAACTGCCCCTCTCCTCAAACTTCTAACACCTACTCCATCCTTATTCTTAGTTCATGATCTTGTTTCCTATTTCACAGAGAAAAGAATCAAAAGCTCTTAACCTACCCACCTGCATTTGTGCCATACATTTCCCTTTTTCTTTTCCTCCTACCTCCCTTGCCATTTAGTCTCCTCTGCTAGGTCCTCATTATTTCCTTAGAATACCAAAGACTGAAGGGCCACAGAACTTAGCCCTCTAATCTTTTCTTCTTTATGTATACAGTAGCCCCTCCTTATCGGGGTTCTCACTTTCCCCAATTTTGGTTACATCCGAAAATATCACATGGAATATTCCAGAACAATTCATAAGTTTTAAATTGCGTGCAGGAGTTCCCTGATGGTGTAGTGGCTTAAGGTTTCGGCGCTGGCACTGTCAACGCTGCAGCCTGGGTTCGATTCCCAGCCAGGGAACCACCCACATACCAAAAAATAAATAAATTAAATGAATGAATGAATGAATAAAAATAAATAAATTGTGTGCCATTCTGAGTAGCATGAAGAAATCTTGCACTGTTCCATTCATCCTGCCCAAGACATGAGAACCATACCTTTGTCCAGTGTTTCCACACTGCCTACGTCAGTCATTTTACTGGCCATCTTTAAAGCTGCCTGTGTTATCACAGTGCTTGTGTTTGAGTCTCCCTTATTCTACTTAATAATGGCCCCAAAGCACAAGAGCAGTGAGGCTGGCAATTCAGGTATGCCAAAGAGACACTGTAAAGTGCTTCCTTTAAGTGAAAAGGTATGTACACATAGGAAGAAAACACAGAATGTATGGGGTTCAGTACTATCCACAGTATCAGGCATCCACTGGGGGTCTTGCAGTGTGTGCCCCTCAGATTAAGGGGGGACTACTGTGTACTTAGAATCTAATTCTTCCTCATGACAACTTCCTCCTTCATCCTGACATAAGCATCCTAGATTACTGCAAAAATCTAATTGGTCTCCCTACCACTCCCTTATCTGCCTTCAGGCTACCTCAAGAAAATAGCCAGTGACCCTAATAAATCTTAAATCCTTTCATGGAAAATTTCCATGGCTACCCATCCTACCTCAGAATTACAGCCAAAATTCTTACAACAGTCCATAAGGCATGTTATAAACGGGACCTGCCTTCAACTCTCTGACCTTATCTCCTACTACTTTCTTCCTCCCTCCCTCAGTTCTAGCCATACTGGCCTCCTTGCCATTCCTGAACAAGGTTCCTCAAGACCATGCCTCAGGGCTCTTGCACACCTTTATTCCCTCGCCTGGGAATCATGTTTCATACTTCCTTCAGGTTTTCACACAAATGACACTTTCTCAGTGAGGTCTTCCCTTGATGATCCTATTTAAAATTAAACACTCTTCTTTGCCTCAATATCCCTTATTTTTCTTCATAGTATTTATCACCATCTAACACAATACACATTTCACTTACTTATTCTGACTCTTCCCGGTCTCCTCCCATTGGAATATGTGCTCCAGAAGGGTAAGAATTGTGCTTCATACACTGCTATATCCTGTGCATCAAACTATAACTAGTACATAGTAGGTGCCAAATAAGGGTTGACTGAGAATGGGATAGATGTGTATGTACAAGGATATGCACTGCAGCATTATTAGTAAGAAACCAAAAAAATGAAAACAAACTGATTGTCCACCTTGTCTACTAAAACTACAAAGTAATAATGATAATATTTAACATTCAAGTGCTTTATATTTGCCAGTGCTTTAGATATACTAACACTTAATGGAAACAACCCCATGAGGTAATACTATCAGTGCACAGATGAAGAAACTAAGGCAGAAGGTTAGTAACTTTCTCAAAGTCACAAACTTAGTACACAGCGGTCCTTAACTTCATTTCAACCAATGCTGTAATTTTGTTGTAACAGTTGATATGGTGCCGTAGGAAGTTAACTCTTGTTTATATCAATTAGCCTATAGTAAAATTGGTTTCATTATATGTCGTTTCACTAACCTAGTGAAAATGTTAAATGAGGACTTACTATACTAGAGAAGCTAGGATTGAAATCTAGGCTGTCGGCTCTTGAGCCATTTTTCTGCTCGAGCTCGCTCCTACCTCTTTGGAGTGTACCTTCTCTTCAATAAACTATCTCTTTGAAAAAAAAAGAAAACAAAACAAATCCAGGCTGTCTTACTCCACAGTTAGTCTTCATGACCACTTCCCACGCTATGCTGACTTTCATTTCATGAACCTATCTCAAGACAAAAGAGAGAAAAGCTCTCTTACCCAATGAGGCCCTTAACTAGCCAATTAATTTAAAAGTATCTTAAAGTGAATAAAAACATTCCAGACATTATTTAAATGCTTCATTTACATATACAGCATACACATTTTTGCAGCAATCTTTTGGTGAAAGACTACCCTTTTCTTTAAGGAATGGGTCCACTGACATTCTTTGAAGTTTTTCTAGCATAAATCATATCCCTAGGACACTGATTTGATTTCTTGGAGTGCAACCTCAATCATTTGCCAAGCATTAAGTGCACAATCCTTATCTCAATGCTTTTTCCCAA
Source organism: Lyroderma lyra (assembly GCA_004026885.1). Classification (NCBI taxonomy): domain Eukaryota; kingdom Metazoa; phylum Chordata; class Mammalia; order Chiroptera; family Megadermatidae; genus Lyroderma; species Lyroderma lyra. Next base: position 14,902 of record PVJL010012800.1, on the reverse strand, counting down.
AGACAGCCTTACACCTATCTTGCCCACACCTAAGTGAATAGCAATCTTTTCAGCAATCTGTCCTGTCAGAGGCTTTCCAAAGCATTTAGTTCTCAGATAAAGAAAAACTCTTTTTTCATTGTTATTTTATTGGTTTATGTAATATATCCATATGACAGATATAACCAGCACACACTGGTTTGTTGCAAACCCAAATGACTCTTGTCGAGCACAATTCACCTGGTGAAAGCAAAAATACTTGGGAGTTCAGTTAAGTGAAGGTTAGGGTAAGAGAGCTCATATATTAAGCATTTATGTATCTGTATAGCAGAAGAAAAAAGCATACAAAGATACACAACAAACCAGGAATGAGGATGAGGGGAAAAGTTGAGATTTAATTACCTTATTATGCAATTTTATGCAGCTGACTTGCAATAAGCATGTATTAAGTTGGTAGATATTTTTAAAGTAAAAAAACCCTGTGAATTAAATAATATCCCCATTTTAAAGATGAGAAAAAGATTCAAAGTGAGAACAGGCTCAACGTTGCAGAACTCATCAGAAGTTAAGTCAAAAGGCTAATTCAAATTTGCCTTAAGTTTCAATGCTCATGTTTTCTCTACAACATCAAACTCCCTGAAAAATTTAAACAGATCGATCACTCTTTTATGATTTTTTAAAAAATACGTGAATAAAAAAGCATCATGTTATTTTTTCCTTCAGGTAAGAGTCAGTTGAATCCAAAAGGAAAATTTTCAAAATGAGGATGATTCTGCAGCCCAGAATACAGGCTTAATTTTCTACCATTTTAGAGAATAAGACAGACCCTAATATCCATTTAAGAGGAAAGAAATTTTTTACTCCTATATAAGCAGAAGAGTTTTCTTCTTCCAGTGGCCATGCATAGCTCCTTTAGTCTCTTCTCTCTCTTCCATGTTAACATTCTCCAGGTGTTCAAACAGCAATCTATAAAGGCAGCAAACTGAGGCACTATGGGAGTCTGCTATATTTTGAAATTGGGAAAATGGATTTTCAATAAAAGTAACTTCCCCCATACCTGCATCGGCTATTCTTAAAACCTATGCTCTCCCATTTGAAAATAGCTTAAAACAATGTTAATTGTTTAATTAATGCATTATTCATACTCAACTGGTTCCAAAATAAAGAGGAGGAAAGGATAACTACGAAAATCTTGGAAGACATCAAACAGAGAAGCATGATCAACATACCCTAGGGAGTTGCAATAAAATCACATGTCACAAAAAAGGTTAACTAGAGGAAACCTGAGACTTCTAAAATATTTTACTTTTGCTAATATCAATATAGCAAATGAAGCAACACATTGAGAACCAGCTCCTAGCAGTGTCACCCTGTTCTGTCCCAACCCCTGTGGAGATTCCAAGCTCCATATTGTTTGTGCAGCAAATCTGAAACCTAGTGTTATGTCACTCCCTAGTTGGAAAAAAATACCTGTGATGGCTCCCACGCCTACAGATTAAAATTTAAACCATGTGCACAGCTTTCAGCACCAGCGCTGAAGCCTTAAGCCACTACACCATCAGGGAACTCCTGCACAGCTTTCAAAGGCTTTGGAGGCCCTGGCTCTAACTTACTTTTCCAGTCTTATTTTCCACTTCCACTGCTCTAAATCCATCACAACAAACATACTTTACCCTCCATCCCTTGCCTGAGCTGCTTCCTCAGCTTTGAACACCCTCCTTTCCTCTACCTGTTGAAATTCTGTTCCTCCTTCAAAGTGGCCAAGTACAGTGGAAAGAGTCCAGCCCTAAAGTCCAGATCCAGATCCACTAGATTTCTAACTCTAATTCCATCTCTATTACTTAAGAGATTAATGACCTGAAGCAAATAGTTCAATTGATCTGCTTCCTTACCTAGGAGAGGCATACCACCTGTGGCACTCTGTAAGGCTACTGTGAGGATTAAAAGAACAATGGTTATAAACTATTTAGCACCATGCCTAAGGCATAGCAAACACTTAGTGATAACTACTGAGCCACCCTTCTCTCCCTCCACCCTCGCCCCCTGCCACCCTCATCAACACTCCTAGCCTTCCCTCATTCCCAGCACTTTGTTTACACTGAGTTTATCCAACCAGCAGGCCCAGAACTGCTCTGAATGAGGCCCAATGCAAATTCATAAACTTTCTTAAAATAGTGAGGGGTTTTTGTTTTGAGACCTACTTTTTAGCTCATTGACTATTATTAGTGTTAGTATGTTTTACGTGTGGCCCAAGACAATTCTTCTTCCAATGTGGCCCAGGGAAGCCAAAAGATTGGACACTCCTGGTTTACACCATACCACACTAGCAGCACTAACATACTGCTCAGCACTCATTATTCATCTATGTATCGGGCTTCTCCATTAGGTTACAGAAAGATGGTTATGGGTATGCTTTCTAAATCTCAGCCACTTATAACTCGTGCAAGTCACATGGCCTCTCAGAATCTGTTTCTCCATCAATAAATTGAAAGAAGGTTAACACCTTACGGTGTTATTAAGAGGTTTAAAAGAATTAATGTATATCAATTATCTGGATGTAAGTTTCAAAGAATGTTTAATGACAAATCTAAATGATGAACCTGATCCAGCTTAAAGAACACATAAATGTAAAATACATTTATTTGTTTATTTATTTATTTTTTGGGTATGTGGTTAGTCCTCTGACTGGGAATGGAACCCAGGCCGCAGCGCTGACAGCACCAACGCCAGAAACCTTAAGCCACTACACCATTAGGGAACTCCCTTAAAATACATTTATTAAATTCAATTTTAAGGGAGTTCCCTGGTGGTATAGCCCAACCAGGGAACTACCCAAAAAAAAAAAATAAATAAATTTCATTCCATAAAGCAATCTTAATTCAACTTTCACCTGCTATTCACATCTCTTCCTGAGACAGATGTCCAATGAAGACTAAAACACAGGTTCTTATGCACTTTACCTCAGAAATGTGTGGATGAAAAAGAGGGCAACATACTAAACCTGACAAGCTCGGGTGAGGCCAGCATAGTAGGCCCTACAAACTCAGAGACCAAAATTAACCACATAGGATGGTCTGAACATAACATTTCCTAACTAAAAGCAGGTTTGGTAGGTAGTTGCATCCTTGACCTGTAGCTTACTTAATAGACAATCTTTACCTTAAGTGAGCCTGTTTATTTTCTTTCTGCATCTAAGATAGCATACCTTGGAATGTCAGAGTAATCCTTTTTTCTGGATCCCCCCTCCAAGGCAGAATCCTTCATTGTTATTCTTATTCCCCAATTACCATCTCTATGTGCTGTAAAATGCTAATACTTTACCCACCAACGTAAAAGAAGTGCCTATCTCTCCAATTTACCTTTTATCCAATCCCAGAGATTTCCCTGCTTTGCTTTCTCCCAACCCCTTAATCTAACACCAATGGATTTCAAGTAACCACCTTCGTCTTTCATTCTAATGTATAAGATGCAAAACTGCCATTCTCTGGAGCATTTTCTAAACTCGTTGAGATTTTGCTTCCCAGAAATTGTCTTCAGTCAGTTTGACTCAAATAAACTCATTAAAGTGCTACCACATATTCATGTTCTTCTAGTACCAAATTAAGTATGTACATCATGAATTATAACTCACATCACCTCACTACATTTAATATGGCGATTTATCCCTGAAGAGTTATAGTGGGTAAAGTGGTCTGCAAAGTTAAACAAAACTCTGAAATTAGTGGTCTACCGGGAAGAGGAAGCTGTTTATTCATTCTGATTCTAATACTATGTCATCAATTTCTCTACTTAAAACTCCAATCAAATGTCAACTACTTCTGTATACACTTCAAACCACTGCTCAATTTTTTAAATTGATGTATAATTAACATACAATATTCTATTAGTTTCAGATGCTACTACCGAAATTAAGAGAAAATAAACACTTCAAAATCAATTACAGCGAAATCTAATCAAGGAAATTACAGAAAGTGAGAACTTGCTAAAAAAAGACAATATAAGAGCATTTGCATTCCACTTTCAGTTGAACACTAATACTCAAACAGGTTATATAGCACAGAAGTCAAGAGCTCAGGAAAGGTTCTGGAGAGATGGACCTGACTTTAAATCTGACACCACTACTTACTAACTAGTAGTGCTTGAGCACTAAGGTTCTTCGTAAATAACTGCTGAAATTAATAAATATTTAGCACATTTTATATTAGGAAATAAATGTACTACTAACTTTAATTCTCTCCCAAATGATGATTAATAAGCAGCAATGCTGTTGGAAGCATTTTACATTTTCAAAGCCCTCCAGACATCTATTAACTCATTAGATCTTCAGAGCATCCTTAGGGAGTATACATTTTTAAGATACGTATTTTAGAAATAAGGAAACTGGTAACCATCAGGATAACAAATAGCCAAGGTTAACCAACCCTAGTGGTCTCCTCCATCCAGATTCTCCCGCTCAGAGATAAGTGCTTAGTGTCAAAAGTTCTTAACTCCACACCCACTAAGGCAGATTTCTGCAAGTTACTACCATTCTCAAGCAGTCAAGCACGTGACTCCAGGAATAAGCCCAAGGTAGTAAACACCGTCAGAAGACCTGGATGACACTTATAACGTTGCATTTGTTTCCTTACGTGGTGTCCTCCCACACCTTTAGGGCCGTAGCCAGGCCTGTCCTTCCCCTACCAGAGAGCCCAACACAAGACCTGACACCCAAAGAATCCCTCAGTAAATGTTTGTGGAAATGGCACTGGATGCTAGCAGTAGATTTTCCAGGGACCCGAAACGAGGCCAACTCCGCAGTAGGGATTAAGCAGCTCGGATAGATCCGAGTCGTTGGGCGGAGAGTCCGACCTGGGAAGGATGGCTGAGGACGGGCACCACTAAGGGACACCAGGGAAGCTGACCCGCTGAGGGAAGACGGGGAGACGGGTCTGCCAGCAGCTAAGGCTGGAAGGCCGAAGACCGACAGAAGTTCAGAGGCCGGGAGCAGCCGGGCAGTTGGCGTCTTGGGGGGAGGGGGCCGCCTGCTGGTCTCAGAAGCAGCTCGGGCCCAATCTCAGGAGGGTTATGGGCTCCTCTAGGGGCCCACTCCCCAGCCCGCGGCGGTACTTGCCGCACCGAGTACTCGCTGCTACCTGAAATTGCAGCAGCTTCTCTGTCTGCTCCTGGGTTAGATCCCGCTCCTCAGGAGCCGCCATTTTGCCGCCGCCTCTACGCTTCTGACCCGTCCGCACCGTCACTTGCCGGAACTGATCTCAGCAGCAACCACTTCCGGTCGGAACGACCGCCGGTGCGCAACTGCGTCTGCGCGGGCTGGTCCTGCACGAGGTGGTCGTGGTGATGATGATAGTGAGAGTTCTCACCGCCAGAGGGCGACACTCTCAGGCCTATCCCGAACACTTCCGGAAATTGCCGAGGGAATGTTGATATCCCTGACATTTCCAAAAGCTGCTGACCATCTCTTGAGAGGTTCCGAAAGTCCCAAATACTGGTCGCACATTTCCGACGCCGCCTTCGAGTCGGAAGCTGTGGAAGGCTGTGGCCGCGAGAAAATCGCGGCTTCGCAGTTGCTTGCTAGTAGGATTGTTTGGACTTGGCTATCTGGGTCTGTGATGTTGAATGGCGCTACCAGCCTTGGGCAAAGTTTTGCGTACAGCCCCGTGCGACTCTGCTCCTGCTGCCTCAGGCTTCGCGTCTCTCGCCCACTGGCGGGTCTTCCCTGTGACCTACTGAAGGAAGATCCCTGGGATCAGAAGACTTGTGTTCAGGTGCTAGAGCCCACCTTGCAAAGGGATGGACATCCTTGGGCAAACTACTTCTTTTCTGGGCTCCGTTTTGCCATTGGTGGAATGAGATTCCTCAACAGCCCCTGACATGCGGCCTCGACGCATTCATTCTCTTAGGATGCAGACCCTCTCCCTTTGCACGGCCTTAACCCCACGCTCAATGTCTGCTTTCCTTTGCACTTCCTTTCCAACCTGCCACCTCTTTTCAGATCTCGCTTTTGCATATCCACTTCTTTTCGCCTGCCATCTGCCTCCTCTGGCTACTGTCCAGAAGGCTTTGGGGAGGCAGAGAAGCTGGAGCTTTTTCACAAACTTCCCTTATGACTTCTAGCAAGGCCCCAGTGTTCTCCCCATCTGCGCAATCCTGCCCCTGCCCACTTCACAGGATTGACTAGGTGAGTCAGGACAAAGTACATTGAAAGCTAAGTCCTGTGAAAAGTACATTAAGCCTTAATGATTAAGGGATAGAAGGACTTAGGTTTTGGCTACTTCTTCCTTTCAGGCCTGTACCAGATCTTACCAGGTATGCACAAACTTCACAACGATGTCCTGGAATTTTTCTTAAACCTTTAAGATAAAATTGGAAATAAATAGCCATGACTTTGGAGAATTTACTACATCAACTCAAAGCTCAAAGGAGACACACTGTTCAACATCTCCAATAACGCTTGGTCCAGACAAAATGGGGGAGGGATGGCAAAATCAGATGCCCTCTGGGTTTGTTGCATAATTCTGATTTAAGGTGTACTCTTTCAACAGACATACTTTGTAGTTATATTAAACACCATTGGATATTTTTCACTTCCCCAAGACACATACATGTTTTTGGTCTACATTTCTGTTTTCTTCTTTAAATAAAGTTACAACAAATATTTTTACCTTTTAAAAAAAACTCTATCATAGGAATTTGCCTCAAAAAGGGACATACAAAATGGCAAACTGGAGAATCCCTTCCCTGTCCAAAGGTGGTTGCAGCTTTTAGCTGCAGCTGATGGCTTCCTTATAAGCCAGTATTGCCAGAACTTCTCATTTCTAAAGAACACCTACAAATTTGGATCTGCATGTGTAATCTTCCTATTTTAAAATGGTGATAACTTTGTTTTTAGGAAAATTACTATCAGCCATAAATACAAGCCATTTTTCAGCCCATGAGCTGTGACCTGCTTCTCTAATGTAGGCAGATTCCTCATGGCCTCTTTTGCCATGGCAGAAGCTGAACTTGGAAGAAACCTTAAGATTTTTTTGATAAATTCAAGATGAAGAGTGTGGAAAGTGTCATCAGTTATCGGCTTGTCCTCTCCTTTGAGAACAATTTTTTTTCCTTGGCCTTTATTTTTTCTCTTACAGCAGTGCTATCCAATCAAAATATAATGTGAGCCACATGGGTAATTAAAAATACTCTAGGAGCCGTAGTCATTATAACACAGGTGAAATTAATTTTAGAAATGTAGTTGATTTAACCCAATATAGCCCAAATATCTTTTTTTTTTTTTTTGTACTAAGTCTTCAAACTCTGGTGTGTATTTTACATTTACCCCAGATCTCTATTTGGACTAGCCACATTTCAAGTGCTCAGTTGCCACACATGGATAGTGGCTACTGTATTGGAAATGCAGTTCTAGAACATTCAAAATATCTTCTTAATATATATATTAATTATATTCATCTACAGATTTTAGGAACTCATTCAATAAATATTTTTTGAATGGCTCTGACCAGATGCCATTCAAAAAAGATAAACAGGACATAACTGCTGCCCTCTAAGAACACACAGTTTAATGGAAAATTAAATTAATTTCATCACTTTCTGGAAGGATGTGTGTGTATGGTACTTTTTGAGTCGTAATTTTATGCTTATAACACTCTGGGATTTGTGACTGAGCGGTATCTCAGGGAATCTAATAAATATATGTTTTTCTAATTCTATTAATAAGGCTTTGCTGATACCTTACCATATTGTTCCTAATAAAGGACAAATTCTGTCCTGCTGAGTCATGGAAATCCCAGAACAAGCCCTCAATTTTTGTGCCGTTGGAACATAAGATATTTCCTATCAGTTAGGGACACAGCATCTTGATTACTGAGTAAAGCAGACCACAGAGATGTCAGTAACAGTTTTTGTTTGTTTGGCATCCTGCTCCATCATATGTTAAGTGGAGCCCACAGGAATTAAGGTGACAACTAGGTTCATTCAAAAAGTAAGAGAAGAAGAGAGAAAGGTAATACTCTCACCTAATAGTATACTATAGATCCTCAGGCTTCTGCTATGGATATTTACACTGATGAAACAAATTGAGGTTTGGAGGCAAAGTTCTGCCTTACATAAGTTACAAAACACATCTCATGCTCTTCAGGGAGACCTGAGTACAAACTCTGATGCCAGCATTAATTGACTGTGTATTTTGGCAAGGTAACCTCTCTCCGCCTCAGTTTGTTCATCTCTCAACTGTAAACAGACTAATAGTCCCTACTTCACAGGGTCATGGCAAGGATTAAATCATTTTTAAAAGTAAATCAGGGGAGTTCCCTGATGGGGTAGTGGCTTAAGGCTTCGGCATTGGCACTGTCAGTGCTGCGGCCTGGGTTCGATTCCCAGTCAGGGAGCTACCCACATACCAAAAAAAACCAAAACAAAACAAAAGTAAATCGGATCCTATTACTCCCCAGCTCAAAACCCTCTACTGGATTTCCATCATCCTCAGAATAGAATCCAAGCTCCTTACCATGGCCTAGGCTCTATGTGATCGGGCCCCTACTGCTTCTGACGTCATTCCTGGGAACTCATTACTCTCAAGCCTCCACCTCATTATTCTCATTTGTATCTTAGGGACTTTGTATTTGCAGTACCCTCTGCCTGGAGCACTTTCCTTGAATCCTCATATGGCTGACCCCTTTTGACATTCAGATCTCAGCATGCATACAAGACCTAAACATGTTATATTTTCTTCAAAACACTATCACTAGATGATATTATCTCATTTACACATTTACTATTTATCTCCTAGTTCTGCATTCCATAAAGGTACCAGAGGCCAAGTTGGCTTGGACCACTACTGAGTTCCCAGGGCTGAGAACCATATGGGGCTCAGAGTACAAGTTCCATAAATATTGGGTCTGGCAGATCCTCAGAGCAAAGGCCTCAGGGGTGCAGGTAGACTTATGAGAGTCAAACCATGGAAACTAAATTGGGAAATGTAGCTACTGCCTGTGAGATAGAGAGGGATGGTCTTTAATTAGAGTATCTCAAATCAAAAGATAAAAGGTCCACCTCAGTTTTGGACAATGGTAGAAAGAATGCTAACAATAGTTGTCCTTTAAAGAAGAGATATTTTATTATTTTAAAACTGCATGTTCATAAAAAAATTGCGTGACTTGTGCACTGTGAACAAGTTCAAACAATACCTCACTTAGCAGGATGGGCAAGGAAGAAAAAGCAGGAGACTTATTTATAGATGGTTTACATAACCCAGATGCATTTAAATTGTCCCACAATACTAGACTCTGTCTGGGTCAGGGGATGGGAAAGCGTGTGTCCTAGGGGACATAGTGTGAGTTCCACTGAACTGGGTGCTATTATTACCATCTGGACACTTTGGGCTCCTTAAGCCTGGAGATTGAGAGGTTGCTACACTGGCAGGGTAATGCTCCTGATTACTTGGGGCCAGGATTGCTGTTCCACACAACAGAGGCAGGAGAAATCTGTCTGGAGCCCAGAGGGTTCACTGGGACATCTCTCAGTGCTTCTATATCCATTGATAACATAAAATAAGCAATTGCAACAACTACAACATGACAAGGGCAAGGTAACTGACAACTCAGACCCTTCAGAAATGAAAAGTCTGGATCACTAAACCAGAAATCAATCAGGCCAACTGAAGTACATTAGTCAAGAGTAAGGGACTCTGGAATGAGTAATGGAGGAAGAAGATGATATGATTAGTGTTTACAGGCTCGGGACCAGCTGTAGTTGCAGAAACCTAAGTCTTGTTTAACTAACACACTTGTCTTAAGTGTTACAGAGATTGTGGCTGGCTACCACATTCGAGGGAATTGGAAGGAATGAGGGCATTTTATTTCCACAGTAGTGAAGAACCCATATTGTAGTATGAGTCCAGATAATGAAAAGATATGAGCGGCATTGAGTGGTACATGGGGTGTACTGTATCAAACACTTCTTGTGTTTCCACCCCAATCTTTAGCAGTCACACTTGTCTCCAAAGCCCTTGGCCACTTGTTTCACCTAGACACTTCTGTGGTGACCAACTCTACTTGTATTCTGTCTAGCCACCACCATGATGACCAACTTACCCAGACACAACCCAACAGCACTTAACCTCATGCATGTACCACAAATCTCCTCCCTCCCACTCTACAGCTTTCCTGTTGTTTCTGAAGCACGAGACACCACAAACCAGCACAATGTCCATGTGAGCATAATCCAGACATGCAGGGGAATTAATGCCCCATGAGGCAAAATTCTGACCAGTAAGAGATGGGATCCCCCAACAAAAACTTCTCATTTCCTGTCCTGTGATGAGCTGTCTTGAGATGTAATCATTCAGATAGTGTCCCTAAGGTCTCATTCCAGACCCATGGAATGGAATAATGCACTTCCTGCCAAGCAATAGCCAGTCCCTTGTATTTGCCCTTCCTTTTTCCTTGCCTCACTCCTCTGTTCTATCATGCCTGATTCTTTGGTATTGCACTGACCAGTAGGGTATAAACACACAAGCTTTTGATTCTGGCTTTGTTTTCTATTGAACTTGGGTTATGACACTGTATATCAAATTAGTGGCTCAACCACAGAGGAAATAATTTCAAGTGAATTCAAGCACAATAATTTGTCTATATATTAGGCTGACCATATGTACTATTTTAAACCAAATAGTCCAATTTTAAAAAATATTTCTCAACTGTACTTTCATTTTAATATGAGTCAATTTTGCCCTATTTAAAATTTTTTGTAAAAAAACTGAACATGGGTTGTTTATTTATCATAAGGCTCTATGCTAATTAATGTATGCAGTAAAACCACTGTGACAAAAGAGGAAGTTCCATTTACTTTATCCAGTTAGGACCAGGCTTCTTGAGCTAGCAAGGATTAGAAGCCATCCATTTGCTTGTCTGGAGCAGCAGGGAATTCAAGAGGCAGTAGCTAATACCATTCAACATGTGGAAGCCAAGAGGGTCTCGATGCACTAACTATTGAATGGGCTCATCTGACTGTTTGCTTCCATTAGGTTAGGAGTGTGGGATGCAGTGACTGTGAGTCTTACTGTTATTTCTACCATCATTCCACTCATAGAGATTCTTTCTGCCCTATTTTCAGTTTGATTCAGACTTTTCAGACTCATATTTCGATTCAACAGGCTGTTAGCTATTTTTTTTTTTATTACAGTGGAACTCTCTGGTGGAGCATTAGCATATACTAGTTTGTAGAGCAGTCAGGGTGTTCATTCTTTTTTTTTTCTTTTGGTATATGTTTATGATTTTTTTTGCAGTCTGGCCACTGCAGTCCTGCATTAGAATGTTTAGTGTGGTATGCCATACAGACTTTTTTTTTTTAAATTCATTTTTATTGTTAGACTTATTGGGGTGACATCTGTTAGCAAGGATTACATAGGTTTCAGGCTTACAACTATACAGTGCATTTTTGTCAACTTGTTGTATAATAAGTTCACCACCTAATGTGAGTTCTCTTTCCATCCCCTTATATTTAGCTTCCCCTCCCTCCTCTCCCACCCCCATAGACATTTTTTTACTGCTCATATGATATTTTATAAGCATTTTATTGATATATGCAAGAGGTCAAGCGTCTACTTTCTTTTTTTTTTTTTTTTTTTTTTTTTTGCTTTTTGGTATGTGGGTAGCTCCCTGGCTGGGAAACGAACCCAGGCCGCAGCGCTGACAGCACCAGCGCCGAAGCCTTAAGCCGCTACACCATCAGGGAACTCCCAAGCGTCTACTTTCTAAACTCACATTAGTTTAATTGAAAAAGATAATATTTCAGCTATAGAAGTAACCATAAACATTGAAAACCTTGTAAACAATTTAGAGTCCAGAAAAAGTGAAGTGTTGTAACTAACTGATGTCAAAAAACAACTGAAAATGTTAGTAGATTCAGGAGAAATTAATGAGGCTAAGTTTTTTTTAAGTAGTTGAGAATTTTTATGAAACCAGTTTAGAATATATCAACAAGTGGAAGTGCAATGTAGGAAACACTGAGAAGTTCAAGTGGGTCCTACAAAGGAAGACATATGAATGGAAAGAAATACAGGATAGCCTGACAAGGAACTCATCACACACATATAAACAGAAGAAACTCATGTATTAGATCAGTGAACCCTCATAAAATCTATCATTGTGTGGCAGTTGGATGTATGGAATAAAGAAAATTTTTGTGTATCTGATAGGTAAAGATTTTTTTCTGAAATGAGCAAAAAATGCCTAGACTTTCAAGACTTCTGTAATATTGTAGGATTTATTTTTTGTTTTACAGAAAGTACAGAGCCTGTCAAAAGGATATTTTCTGTTATGAGCAGTACGTGGTCAAAGGAGAACTCCAGATTAAGTATTGAGACAATGAGGGCTATGTTAGTTGTAAAACAAAATTGTGTCATGGAATATGAGAAGTTTTATGATGTTGAAAGACTGAAATTTGCTGTGTAAGATTATTTAATCAGAGAAATATTCATAGTATGATTGTGGTGAAATACAGTCCCACTTTATGTCCACCTAAATTTTTGTATGAGATCTGTCACTGAATAATAATTGTTAACTCAATATGTTCATGTAATAAACACCTTACTTGTTATCACCTTACTTTTTCATTAATACAGAATATTACCTAACCCCATCCCATTTTTGTCATCCCTAAATCCCATTTTTGTCTCAAGGAAATACGGTCAGCCTACAAAGGGCAAACTCATCTCCTGAACATGACCTATCAGGGCAGCTTCTATGCAGGGCCCAGGCCCAGGGGAAGGTGGGGCTACCTTTATGGGCAGTAAAGATGCTGAAATTTGGGAGAACAAGGAAGGCTTTGGGCAGATTTTAGATAAGAAAATGTCAACTTCATACTTGAGCATAAGGAGAGAGTTCTGGAGTAGGCAAATTATTTAGTTGGATATCCCTATAGCATTCAGGTGGCCTCTGAGGGCCTGAATTTTCCAGGTAGAAACAGGCAGTTCAGAGACACAGAGAGACAGATGTCCCAGAAAAGTCGTGAAATTTCAAGATGAACAACTATGGTGGAGGCATCCTCCTTCCATCCTCCCCAGGGATCCTGTGCCCCATACAGCATCAGCCAGGATGCAGCCTCGGTGCTAGGAATCTTGGAATGCCATCTCCATTTTTGGGAATGTGTCACCCAGAAAGTTCTCCTCCAACCCCTTTTGAGAAGAAAATTTTGTTCAAAGAAATGTCTCTGTTCAGTTTTAGCAACTCTATTAACTTTCGCAGAAGCACATCCTCCAATGAAGATTAACTCTGCTCTTTGTAAGCAATGATAGTTATCCTTCACAAACATTTTTCTAAGAAGAAAAAGATTAAGAAGAGATTTTTCTACTGATCATGAAGAAATAACAGGGTTCAAAATTACTCTCCCACTGTAAACAACTGGAAAACTGGACAAAATATGTGATATAATTAAGACATTAACAATAGGCAGCACAGAACTGTAATCCCAGAGAGAAGAGAGAAACAAATATGATTCTCCAGGCTTTCGACCTGAAGAAATGTCCAAACTGCTGAGTAGGAAAGGGGAATCCAAACAAAGCCCAACAGTCTCAGAAGTCAGGGACATAGATAGGAGTCTGGGGAGGGTGAAGTGGCCAAGATTTAAGGGATAGAGTACTGGAAGAGCAAGAATTCTGGAAACACACATAGGAGTTGCCAGTGAATCTGCATATAATGAAAACCCTACGCATTCCACATAAAAACTATTAGAATAAATGAATTCAAGAAAGCAGCAGGATACGAAGACAATACACAAATTTCAGTTGCATTTCTTTATACTAACAATGAACAATTAAAAAAAAAACAGTCAGGGAGTTCCCTGGTGGTGTAGTGGCTAGGCTTCAACGCTCTCAACACTGCAGCCTGGGTACGATTCCCAGCCAGGGAACTACTCCTCCCCCAACAAAAAACCCCAATTAAATTAGAACACCCTGTGGAAGTCACAATGGGTGCATAGCATGTTCACTAGTCATCCTGTCTCCACAAACCTGGAGTTGACATTTATGGCTGGTTTGTTAAACTAGCAAGCAAACTTCCCAGGTCTTTTCAGCCTGTGATTGAGGGAACAGGAAAGAGGTGTGAGATCATGGTGAAGCAGTGTGCTTGGACCAGGTTGACCAGGTCCTTAAATTTTTTGCATTCTTATTTACACTACTAATATATTCTCATCACAGAAATGAAACTAACATTGAAGTATTACTGAGCAAGACGGAAAGGCCCCCCTAACCCCAACTCTACTTCCACCCCTGCTACCCACAGTTTGGGGTGTATCTTTCCTTCCCTCTTCCAGTTCACCTTTCATCTTCAAGTGTCAAATCAGGAAGAGAAGCTCCAAAAGCTCAAATCCAATGGTGATCCTCTCCCACAGTTTCCCAGCACTGTGTGTTTCAATATCAGCGTTTCTCACACACTGGCTGTGACTGGCCACTCCCATGGACAAGGCTGGTTTAGCTACATTTTGTTGCCCTAGTGCTTGGCACAGCATTGGCAGGAAGGAGGCATTCAGATACCGTTTACTGAAGGGACTGGGTGGAGGAGTGGTAGGTTGCCCAGTAAATTGTCTGCCTTTCTCAGGCCGGTTTATACTTAAAGTATATTTAAGGGGCCCAGCTTCTAAGTAGGGGTAGTCAGGTCATACAAACTTTGGTGGTCTGAGCTGAGGTCACCCCAAATGAAGAGAAATGCATAAGAAATGCAATGCATCTTGGTGGGAAAGGCTCTGGACTTGGAGGAAAGAGCCTTAGAACTTGTGTTACCTCTCCTGGCCTCATAATAATGGGATTTATGGGAGTTCCCTGGTGGTGTAGTGGCTTAAGGCTTCAGTGCTGTGGCCTGGGTTCGATTCCCAGCCAGGGAACTACCCACATACTACAAAAAAAAAAAAAAAAAAAAAAAAAAAAAAA
>PVJL010012799.1:0-35303 GCA_004026885.1 Lyroderma lyra | reverse complement strand
CTAAGATAATGAGCACACAGAGAAATTTCTCCATCAGTCAATAAATATACTTATGGGACAGTAGTGAGACTTCATTACCAATTTTCTAGTAACAGAAATTTATTTGATTTCATGTCCCTCATTTTTTGTTTAAGAAGTCTATAAGATAGGCAGATTTACTCCTTTTTTAAATTTATTTTATTTAGAAAACCTATCTTATATTTATCAAATATTTTAAGGATTAATAATATTGCAAGTCAAGTTCCTAGAGAAAGAGTGGGTATTTAGTATAAGATACAATAAATGATGGCAGTTATGAGACTCATAAACCATATTGTAGAATATACCTCTCTATGATAAAGAAATAATTTTCTTTGCCTACTATTTCCAGCTTTAAAATTATTATGTACTTTTAAGTGAGAAAAAGTAATTCATAGGTTAAAATCAGTAACTAAATTCAAATTTATATGCTCATTTGATAAAAGTATAGAAGAAATTCAAGTACAAGTTAGAAATATTGACAACTTTAAAAAAATAACCCAAGTGGGCTTTATTTAATGGTATAATAAAAAACAAATACAACACTAGTGCTGATAAAGAAATAAAATGATCAATCTGAGAAAGTCAGTTACTTTAATTTTATAAATCATTTAACACACTATCCCTCCCAGAGACTGTAAGATACTGAAAATCTGGAGATGAAGTTCAAGTTCCTAAGGGGGTTTATGCTATATGAGAAGATATATTCATCCTGTAATCCTCATATTGCAAACAAAATGACATACCTAAAATAATAGGACTTGTGGGGAAAATTGGTTCTGGGAAGACCACTGAAAACACATGCAACTTTGTGAGTGTATCACTAGCAAAAATAATACTGGTACCTACCTCAGAAAAGAATTTGGACCACCCAAGGAAGCAGTTCAATTCAGAGTTTAGAAAAAGGAAAATGGAATAGAAGTGACTGCAATACCTTTATTAGATTTGGTGGGGAAAATCCAGTTGGAAGGCAAACTCTGAGCCAATGGGCTTACCAACTGATGGCATAGGGGGCAATGCCATCTGCAGACATTTAAGCGCCACACAAGACCAAGGATATGTCCTTTGGGTGCGGAAACCCCAGATACAGGCCCTCATTTTTTTTAACTTTTCTTAAAACCGAGCCAAAGGGACACCTGTTGACTACGTAGGATAAAAGCTGAGCACGTCTTTGCCCACCCAAGGTAATAATTTCACCACGACTCTTCCCTTGGCCTAGACTACAAAAGCTCTACAACTTCTACAATATACCAAGGTAATTCTATTTACCAACTGCAAGTGAGCTAATTGGTATATGCTGGAGCAGAACACACTGTCATTTCTGATATAATCAAATTTTAAAAATGTGTTCACATTCAATAAGATGCATTTTCACTTAAAATGACTTTTGCTTATTAGGCAATATCATTTCACTGTGACTGAAAATAGCTGTCCCTAATGACTAATTCTATGAAATAACGCCCACCAAGATCAGTCAAAGCAAGTTAACTTATCACAGAGAATTATCTGTGAGCTAGGAGACAGAAGCCCTGAGAAGTTAAGTAATTAGCTTCACATCATAGAATATGGGGTTTCTCAAACTGAGTTCCAGAAAGGGCCACCTGGAATGCTTGCTTAAAATGCAGATTGCTGGATTCATCTCAAACCTATCAAATAAGAATGGTGAGGAGAGAGAGAAGTATGAGAAGCAAATCTAAATAAACTGACTCTCCTATACACTACAATTTAAGATCCATATTTTAGCAGACTTGAGGTTTGACAACTCAGGGAATGCATTTTAAAGCTGTATTGCTCAAGCAAATGCCAGTATCACTTACTAGCTGTGTGAAATTAGCTTTTGCTTGAGCCTCAGTTTCATCATCTGTTAAATGGGAGAAAAGTAATTGTACATCTTTCATAAGATAGCTGTGAAAGAGGCCACAAATGTATAAAGTTAGGAGAATACAGTCTGCCACCTAGTAAGAGCTCAATAAGTATTAGCTACTAATGTTCTAAGACATATAAATGTCTTGAGAAATATTGAGAAAAGGTCAGGAAGGATAATAGTTGAAGAGTTTGGCCAGGACCATAAGGGTTGATAGAATTGAATTCAGGGAAAAAAAAAAACCCAAAACAACAAACAAAATAAAAAGATAAATTGTCATTTTCCCCCATCAAATCTAACAATAAAAGCAGCAATGACCCTGAAATGCACTGCCTTCTAAATCTAAGCTAGAGTTTCAGACAAGAGAATTCCAACCTGGCTACATTTGAGTATCGGTGACTTTAATAATAAATAAAAAAACCACATGAAATGACAATTTGCTAATTATTATTTATTTATGAGAACAGAGAGAGAATAGCCAACTGTCAACATTAAAAACTTGCTTGCAAAAAGACAAAATACAATAGGTTTTATAGTCATCTCTGCTGTTTGCTAAAACCTACATAATTTTTGCTAACCAATGTCACCCCAATACATTTAACAATTTTAAAAAATTGGAAAGTCACACTCCTATCTCTAATAGCTTGACTGAAGTAAAATTTACACTTAATAAAATTCAACAATTCTAAGGAAATAATTCACTGTGACCAGCACCGTAATCAGGATGTGGAGTATTTCCTTTATCCTAAAATAATCTCTCAAGCCCCTCTGCAGTCAAAGTCCTCCACCCAACACAGGTAACAACTAGAGATGGGCTTTCTGACCCCAGTTTTGTCTTTCAGGTGTCATACAATGAATTTGGTATCAAGCAGAGTTTTTGTGTCTGACTTCTGTCATTTAGTATAATGCTTTTGAGATCTATCCATGTTAAGTGCACCAAAAGTTCTTTCTTTTGTATGGCTGAGATGTATTTGCATGTCTATGGCAGAATTTGTTTATACATTCATCAGGTGAAGGACATGTGAACTGTTTCCCGTTTAGGAATATTATGAATGAAGCTCTATAAATATTGTCATACATTTTGTGTTGATAATATTTTATTTTCTCATGGATAAATAACTAGAAGGGGGTTGCTGGATCATTTCATAAATATATATTTAATTGAATAAGCATCTGCCAAACTATTTCCCAAAACATCTTGTTTGAACTCCCACTAGCAATGTATGAAAGTTCCCATAGCTTCACATACTCATCAAGCTTCATGTTGCCAAGTCTTGAATCTTAGCCCCTTTAGTGAGGTGCAGTGGTATGTCACTGCAGTTTTATTTTGAATTTTTCTAATAACTTAATGACATTGAGTATCTTTTTATGGATTTGTTTGCTATACCATCCATTTCACCTCTGATAAAGTATCTGTTTAAAATTTTTGCCTATATTTGTTTGTCTTCCTATTAATTGAGTTTTCATAGCTCTTTATATACTTTGTGCAATGGGGAAAAGACAGCCTCTTCAGTAGGTGGTGCTGGGAAAACTGGAAAAACACATGCAAAAGAAGGAACCTGAGCTGTGAACTCTCATCATATACAAAACTTAACTCAAAATGGATTAAAAATCTTCATGTAAGACCTGAAACAATAAACTGTATAGAAGAAGACATAGGTACTAAACCTAAAGTCCTTTCTTAGATAATGTTTTGAAAACACTTGCTCCTAGTTACAACTTACTTTTTTAATTTTTTTTTATTTTTTGTTACGTGGGTAGTTCCCTGGCTGGGAATCGAACCCAGGTCACAGCATTGACAGCGCCGAAGCCTTAGCCACTCCACCACCAGGGAGCTCCCAACTTACTTTTTGTCAGGAGACAATGCTCCATATATTTCTCACATTTTTGCAGACTTGTAAGCAAAGTGCCTAACTGCCCTATTATGTTGAACTATCTTTTCAAGAATTTTGAGTAGTAAACAGTCTTGGAACATAGACAAGAAAAGCCTTGGAAGGTAGAAATGGTGTTTCCCTTTGAAGCAAAGAAATGGGTTTGTTTTTTTGTTTATTTTGTTTTACTGTAAGTTATAATAAAAATGTCTCCCTCCAGAAACAAACAAACAAAAAAAAAGGCGAGGCAGGTTTGCTTACAAGGAATCATAAAACATTTATGTTCTCTTGTCTCAAAGTTCCTCTCCTATAACTCAACCCCACTGCCTGTGAGATATCACCTAATGCTTGTCACATTGTCCTGTGGAAACTTGGGTTTGAGAATCCTGCACAAGAAAATTATGATATTATGGCCACTGCTGATGCTTTGTATAATAACCTGTCACTAGTCTCTAATAAAGACGTCTAAAATCTGAGCCAGTACTGAGGAATACATGCCAAGTTAATTGTACCTTGCAAAGGTTAAAAAATCTGACACCTCCCAGTTCTTAACAACCTTCTGTTACCTTAGCATTGTCTTTTCACAATATTGTGAGTTTTAACTGCATGTGTTTTACAGCTTTATCGTTGCCTTCATACATATTTAGGATTCTTATTTAATCTTTATGAATTGACCCCTTTAACATACATAATTAAAAACCTTTTCTTTATTTTTTTAATATTTCCTATTCTAAAGTTACTTTGTGATACTTTGATAGATTAGTGATTGTTGTAACTTTTCCATCTTTTACTTTAATTTGTGTCTTCATAGTTAAAGTGTATTTCCTATAGGTGATACATATTTTATCCCAATTCTCTTATCTCATCTGTGTCTTTTAATTGGAATGCTTATACCATTTCAAATTAGTGTATCAATATGACTGGTTTAAAACTACCATCCTACCATTAGTTTTATATTTGTTCTTTTTATAATCATTGTTTTATTTTTCAATTATACTTGACCTACAATATTATATTAGTCTTAGGTGTACAGCATAGTGATTAGACATTTATATAAATTACAAAGATAAATTGAATACCCGCCTGACACCATACATAGTTATTACAATATTATGTGACTATGCTTCTTATGCTGTGTTTTACATTTCCCTGACTATTTTGTAACTATCAATCATACTTCTTAATGCCCTCCCCTCTTTCACCCATCCACCCAACCCCCTTTCCATCTGACAACCATCAAAATGTTCTCTGTATCTGTTTGTGTCTGTTTTCTTTTTTTGTTCTTTAGATTTCCCATATAAGTGAAATCATATGGTATTTGTTTTTCTCTTTCTGACTTACTTCATTTAACACAATATCTTCTGAGCCAATTCATGTTGTTGCAGATAGCAAGATTCCATCCTTTTTATGGCTGAGTAATATATATATGTACCACTTACTCTTTATCCATTCATCTGTTGATACAGATATGGGTTGCCTCCATATCTTGACTATTGTAAATAATACTGCAATAAACATATAGATTCGTATGTCTCTGTGAATTAGTGTTTTGGGTTTCTTTGGATAAATGTCCAGAAGCAGAAATCCTGGGTCCTTCTTTGTTTCTCATTATAGCTTTTGTTTTAAACTCTATTTTGCCTGATATAAGTACTGCCATTCCAGCTTTTTCTTTTTTATTTTTATAAAATATATTTTTCTATCCCTTTACTTTCAGTCTCTGTGCATCTTTTGATATGAGTGATTCTCTTGTATGCAATGTATGTTTTCTTATCCATTCAGCCACCCTATCTATTGATGGGAGAATTTAATCCATTTATATTAAACTAATTGTTGATAGATATGTAGTTATTGCTATTTTATTATTTATATTTTTTATCCTTTTTCTTCTTGTTTGTATTAAAGTGGTCCCTCTAACACTTTTTGTAATACTGGTTTGATGATGATGAACTCCTTTCCTTTGTCTTGTCTGGGAAGCTTTTTATCTGTCTTTGGATTCTAAATGATACTTTTGTTGGGTAGAGTAATCTTGGTTGTAGGTCCTTGTTTTTCATCACTTTGACTATATCATGCCACTCCTTTCTGGTGTGGAAAGTTTCTGTTGAGAAATCAGCTGACAGTTTTATGGGAGCTCCCTTGTAAGCAACTAACTGCTTTTCTCTTGCTGCTTTTACGATTCTCTGTCTTTAACTTTTGGCATTTTAATTATGATGTGCCTTGGTGTCAGCCACCTTGAGTTCATCCTTTTTGGGCTTGTAGGTGTATTTCTTTCTCCAAGTTAGGGACATTTTCAGTGATTACTTCTTAAAAGAGGTTTTCAATTTCTTGCTCTCTCTCTTCTCCTTCTGTTACCCCAGTGATACGAATGCTATTACACTTGTTGTTGATCCAGAGGCCTCTTAACCTACTCTCATTTTTTTTTAAGATTCTTTTTCCTTTTGCTATTCTGACTGGGTATTCTCCACTACCTTGTTTTCCAAATTGCTGATTCAATCCTCTGCTTCATCTAACATGTTGATTCCCTCTAATGTAGTCTTTATTTTAGTTATTGTAGTATTCATTTCTGACTGGTTCTTTTATGTCTTCTATCTCCATTTTTATGTTTCCTATCTCTTTGTTGGAGGTATCACTGATATTACTGAACATCCACATAATCACTGTTTTAAATTCTGCATGTGGTAGATTGCTCATCTCTAGAAGCTGTTGTACAAGAACTAATTTTAGGGAGTAGAATTTGCTTTAGCAGGGCTCTGGAGCTGGCCAAGTCTGCCCTTTATATGTATCCTCTGCAGAGGTGATTGGGTGGTACACCGGTATGTTCTAAAGCTAGCCACTGGGTATGTTGGTTCCGGGGCCTCTTGGAAGGAGCTCTGATATAGGCCAAGGTCAGTCAATGCCTATTTCCTGCCTGGAGGTACTTGGCATGAGATACAAAGTGATCAACAGATGGTTGCCACTTGTGCTGAGCTTGGAGGTACCTGAGAGAGGCTAAGGTACAAATGAGACCAGCTTCCTCTAGTGCTGGGCTTGGGGCTGTTTAGCAAGAGGTGGGGCACACTGAGGTTAGATGCTGCTTGTCTGGGATTTGTGAACCTTTGAAAGATTTTAAGAACATCCACAGCATTAGCCAAGACAGGCCATTTGTATGGTAAATGTGCTGGAAGCAGCTTGGGTGGGCCTTCAAGTTGTGTGGGTAGGATCTTGGGGAATCACCACAACAGGGTGAACAGTGTGAACCAGGCTGATAAGACTCAGATATGGCGCCCTCCTGCATGTGCAGGCTGGATGCAGGAAGGGCTCAACAAAGAAACAATGGCTCCTGTCAGCACTTCTTTCTGAAAGAAAGCAGTGCCTCCAAGCCCCGCTGTAAAGCCAGACAATTCAGTTCCTACCTATATGTCCCTGGCACCTTTTGAGCTCCTGCCCCAGCACTGAAGCTCAAAGTGAGTGAATCTGTGAGCAAGTAAGTCCATGCACAGGCTGTTTAAGAGGAGAGTCTGTAACTCCAGCAGCCCTCTGTCTCCCTTAGCTACAATCCCCACTGGTTTTTCACAGCCAGAAGTTGTGGGAACTTTTCTTTCCAGCACTAAAACCCCAGGCTGGGGAGACTGGTCTGTGGCTGAGACCCCTTGCTCCTCAGGGGGAAACTCCTCAGCAGAGATAGCCCTCCCAATTTTTGAGTGCCATAGGTGAGTGTGGGACCAGCCTGTTCCACATTTCTGCCCCTCCTAACAATCTTCATGCAACTTCTTCTGTATATCCTTAGTTATAAAATTTGTTTTCAGGTAGACTTCAGCAAATTTTCAATGATGATTATTCTGTAGTTTAACTGTAATTCTGATGTGGTTGTGAGAGGAGGTGAATATACTGTATTTGCTTTTTACTCTTTTCTTCCTTTCCTGATTTCTTTGGATCAATGGTTTTTTTAATGATTAACCTTTTTTTTACTATTGGTATAATGACATATAATTCTATGTCTTAACATTGTCTAATGGCTGCTCTACTGTTTACCATATAAACCACTAACTTATTACAGCATACCATTCATTAATATTAAACAACTTTATATATAATGTACAAGCATCACAAATTTTATTTTCATGTTCCCCTCATATTTTTGTGTTATTATCATACATTTTCTTCTACATACATTGAAATAGAATATTATTATTTTGTTCAAAACTTTTAAATTACATTTTATAAAAAACTTTTTTAAATGCAGTTTAAAAAGCCACAAAGTGGCAGCATGAGAGGGACCCCTGAAAAACTCCCCTGGAGATTACAATGAATAAAGCACCTAAAACTCAACTAGAAACTCCCTACGCAACATACAAACACAGGTAAGAAACACACTCGTCTCATCAAAGCACCTACAGGTGGGCAGAGGGGCAAATGGAGGAGAAAAAAGTGCAGGTCTCTGCTTGGATCTGCACTGGGGGAAGGAGGAGGAAAAGGCAGTGGTGAGCATTCCAACCTCATTTGGTCCTGGGGAAAGAAAAAAGGAGGCCCAGAGGCAGAGGCCATGAGACATTGCAACCAGACCTCACTTTGGCCCACAGGAGATGCAGACCAGGTTCATGAGATGCAGCGGCCCAACTTCACTCTGATTCCAAGAGGAGGTGGAGTGAGAGAGGCAGTGAGGAGTCACAGCATGACCTCACTCTGGCTGAGACAGAGAAAGAAAAAGTGGGCTGCATGCTTATTTCTCAGCCCACAACTAGCACGGTCTGATACACAAGCATACAGGACTGACCCCAAAGCTCAAGACAGAGTCCTTGAGGCAAACCCAAACTAGAAAGGTGTAAGCACAAACGATTTGCATGGTTCTACAGCTCCAGGAAAAAATAAAGGTGCAAACCCTGGCAACCCCTCCCCTGACCCAAGAACGCTGCCCACCCAGTATCAGCAGCCATTACCAAAGAAACTACAGCAGCATGTGTCAGTTAAGGAACAGAATATCTACAAACAGAGAAGCTGCTGGAATGAGAAATGAGAAAAAGGAGCTCAAAATAAATTTGAACAATAGAAAATCAAAGTAAAAGAGATGGGGACAAACAACTCATCAGAGACAGAGCTCAAAACAATGATTATAAAAAATGCTCAGACAGCTTCATGATAATTTCAACCGAGAGATAGCAAGCATAAAGGAAGACACACAAACCATTATAAAGGACCAGGCAGAGATAAAGATGATAATAACTGAAAGGAAAAATGGAACAAAAGTCACCAAACTAAATAAAGTAAAAGTACAAAGCAGTGATTTGCAAGAAAAGCCAGCAGAAAACACCCAATCAGACCAACAAATAGAAAAAAGAATCCAAAAAAAAAAAAAAATGAGAATGGTTTGAGATTTGTCTGGGACAGCATCAAGCATAACAACATTCACATCATAGGGTTACCAGAAGGGGAAGAAAAAAAGCAAGGGATTGAGAACTTATTTGAAGAAATAATGATTGAAAATTTTCCTAACCTGGTGAAGAAAACAGGTATACAAGACCAGGAAACACAGAGAATCCCAAACAAGATGAGCCCACCCAAACAGGAACACACTGAGACACATCATAATTAAAATAGCAAACATTAAAGAAAAAGAGAAAATTCTAAAAGCAGCAAGAGAAATGCAAGTAGTAACTTACAAGGGAACACCCATTCGACTCTTCACTGTTTTCTCATCAGAAACTTTGCAGATCAGAAGGGACTGGCAGAAAACATTCAATGTGATGAAAACCAAAGATCTACAACCAAGAATAATGTATCCAGCAAGGCCAGCATTCAAAATTGAAGGACAGATAAAGAGCTTCTCAGATAAGAAAAAGCTAAAGAAGTTGATCACCACCGAACCAGAACTGCAAGGAATGTTAGCGGGACTTTAACATGGGAGGAGAAATGGGAGAGTGGGTAAAATAAGGGAAAGGGATTAAGAAGTTTAGTTTGGTTGTTACAGGGCAATAATCATGGAGCTATAGAGAATAACATGGGAATGCAGTCAATAAGGTTGTAGTAACTTTGTGTGATGTCACATGAGTACTAGATTTGTTGGGGTGATGAAAGGAGAGCTGAAGGGGTGGGGGTAAGAAGAGGAAGAAATCAAGAAGTACACATCCATAGTCACAGAATAGTCACAGAGATGTAAAGTGCAGCACAGGGCATACAGTCAACAACACTGTACTAACTACGTGTGGTGTCAGAGGGAAACCAGATGTATCAGAATGAGGATTTAGTAAGTTATATAAATGACTCAGCACTGTGCTGTAGACCTGAAACCAACATAATATTGTATATTAAATGTAACTGAAAACTAAAAAGTCTCAAAAATTCATTTTATATTTATTCACATAATTTCTATTTCTAGTGGTTTTATTTCCTCTGCAGATGCAAATTTCCATCTGGTATTATTTTTCTTCTCCCTGAAAAATCTCCCGTAATATTTTTTTATTGCAGATTTGCTAGTGATTAACTGGCTCAGCATTTGTTTGGCTGTAAAAGAATTTACTTCACCTCCTTTTGAAATATTTTTTTTCTGATCAAAGAATTCTAAGTTAACAATTTCCCTTATTCTTACTTTAAAGATGCCACTGTATTGTTTTTCATTAGCATAGTTTCTAAGAATTGTATTATAATTCTGATCTTTGTTCCTCGTATTATGACTATCTTATCCAGTTACTGTTAAAATTTTAACTTTATTATTCATTTTCAGTAATTTGATTTTTGTTATATTTTTTCTGTTTTGCGCTCTTTGGCTTTCTTTATAGTTTTATAAAATTTGAGAAAGTTTTGACATCCATTTCTAAAAGTATTTGCCACCCACTTTCCTTTTGAGTCCACAACTACACATATGTTGGACCTTCTGCTTTTATACCAAAAGTTACTAATGCTCTGTTTACTCTTCAAGTTTTTTAAAATCTCTTCATTTTGTATGCTATTAACTTCCATTACTACATTTTCAAGTTCACCAATCTTTACTTAAAGAGTATTTAATCTGTTGTTAAACCTATCTAGTATATTTTCATTTCAGATAATGTGTTTTTCATCTCTAGACATTCCACTGGGTGCCTTTTATATCTATTATTTCTCTTCTTATGATATTTATGTTCTCTTTTACTTTTCAGAACATATGGGGCCTATTTATAATAGCTGTTTAATATTCTTATCCAATAATTTCATCATCTCTATCATGTTAGGAGAGTGTTTCTATTTAGAAATGTCTATTTCCAAAAAATGGACATTTTTTCTTTTAGATATGAGTCATGTTATACTGTATTTTACACACCTGGTAATTTTTTTACAAAATGGTAGACATTTTGAATTATTGTTGCATGCTGGATTTCAAATAGTGCTTGACTTTGTAATGACACACAATTAATTTAGTTTTGATACTTTCTTATAAGCTATCTTAAAGAAGGTTTTTGTCTACCACTAATTTAAAACCACTCTTAAATGAAATATACTTTTTAAATCTCTAAAATATATGTAATGTATTAAGTAGTCTTTCCACTCTAATTGAGGAAATACCAAGTATTCCCAGCATTATGTGAGTTCTAGGAATTGTTTATGATATTCTTTTCTAATAGTTCTTTCCTCAGCCTTTGCTGGTTTCCTCTTTTACATGCAAGGACAACTTCTCTGTCAAACTCTGGAAAGAAAAGCTCTGTAAGTTTCTAGTTTTCATTCTCATTCATTCTCTCTCCCTTCCTCCCTCTTTCCCTCCCTCTCTGCAGTCCTGGCACTCTCTGAGAAATGTCAGACCTCTAGGATTTCCTTAACTTTTATTTTAGTCCCCACCACTTAGGAAAACTGTGGGACTCTAGTTGGGTTCTTCATCCCTAATCTGTGACCCGGATACTGCCTTAAGGAAGTAAGCAGGAACAATAATAGGACAACCGTTTTATTGTCCTTTCTCAGGTATCATGGACCTGTCCCCAATTTTTGTCCAATGGCTAAATAATGTTGTTTATATATCGTTGTTCAGTTTCTAATTGGAGAGTAAATCTATAACAGTTTGAAGCAGTAAGAGTCATATTCACAATTCCCCAATCCATCCTGAAAACATACTGAGTATTGTCAGTTTTTCATATTAGACCTGGAGAACCTTCATTGGTTAGTTTCCTTCATCTAGCTAAGAACTTCCCTGAAATCTCAGAGGAGAAATAATTTGTACTGAAAGCTTGCAAAATGTATGACTGATTGGGATACATTCTCTTCCAGATATAATGAGAAAATTTAAATAATGTAAAATATAGTGAACATGGAGTTAAAACTTTTCTCTAGACTTTGCTTCAAAACACTTAAAACACTGAGGTCTGTTTTGAAATTTCTCATGCCAGAATCCAAATTGGCATCATTTTTTTCAGATATCTGGGAAAAATTTGATGGATAGAGAAATATTAGCCATACAGTATATCTGAGGGGGCAATAAGCCAAGATATGCCTTTATTATGGTATTAAATAAGTGAAAATAAGGTAAACCAGCTGGATAAAACACAAAGTCAGGTGATTAGTACAAAGGAGTCAATAATAAAACAGTTAATTAGCTTCTAGAAATGTACACAAGGACTAATAAAATGAGAAACAACTCAGGAGAGATGGAAGCTGGTTAGGTTTGCTCTATGGCACATATTTACCATCTTAAGTTTTCCTTACAATATGCTACTGATGCAGTTAATTGAGCAAATGAAATACATCAAATTCAGTAGGCCTCTTAACCATAAAATATAATGAAAAGCAAATGCAGTGAGCTTTGAAACAGCATCGCATGTTGATAATCTCCCTTTTAGAATATCAGCCCTCTGAGTCAAATTAAAATATACACATCTGGAGAAACGATAGCTATTTTATTAAAACAAAATCATTTCAATAGTCTTGCTAGATAAATTTCAGTGCTCCAACAAGACAGTGGACCTTACCAATCCAAATAAATATATCAAAAGAACATTAATGACTTTAAAAATAGTTATACTTAAAAGAACTATTCCTTTTGGCATACATGAACACAAATACACTGTTTTTAAGGTAGAGAAAGGCACCTTAAACCAAGTCATGACAATTCGTTCTAGGGAAATGCAGCCAAATAATCTTAGGCATACAATATATTGAGACACTACTTTATGTAAGTATCTTTCTTTACTATTTACTGTTCCTTTGCCACTTGTATCATTTTCAATGGTTTTTGAACATTATATATAAATAAGAATTGGTTAAATAGGGTGATACATCAAAACATTACTGTTTAAAGGGTATCAATGCAAATGTTCACAAAGGCTGTCCCTGGTAGTTACGAGGAATTTGTAGGTATATCATTTGGAATATTATACAATCTCACATGTTAACTACCTTATGGCATGAAATATAACCATCATTTTTACTGTTTCAGAATAAAAATGTTAACTTTCCCGTCCTTTATTTCAGCTATGAGTGTTGTCTAGAAAAAATCCAGCCATAAATGCCTCTGTTTTTCATATTACATGGCTGGATACTTTCCGGACAGCCCTCATGTATTCAGGGTACATCAGGTTTCCTTTAGGAAGTGAAAAGAAATCATTTCTAAAGTTATATTTTAATTTATTTACTTTTATATGTTAACACAAGTTTACAACATAATCCTCTGATTTTACACCTCAAAAAGTGACTTAAATTAATCGCTTCTCATGATCAGGACATACTTCCTTTAGTTCCAGCAAAGGTTCTAAATTTCAAATATCACTAACTTTCATATCCATTCTAGGAGACCACCCAGAAAGCCACCCAAATCAACAGCTTCTCAAAGGTTATCTTTATCAAATTATTTTACTAGGAACACTGGGGATTTTTCAAAACAGCTGTGTGTGTGTTTGTGTCTGTGTATGTACATGTCAGAGACAGAGATCTGCGTGGGAACTCGTATTGGGAGATGCAACAAGGTTGCCTATTAGTCAACCTATCTGAAGACATGAGAATAGGAATGGGGAATTCGGAAGTGTGAAAACGGCAGCCTGAGGTCTAATGGTATGCCTCCTGTTCTGAGTATTTTACTCGTCTGCTTGGTCAGCAATACAAAATTACATAGACATTATGAACATCTATTTATTCCACAGAAGTAGGGATCCAGGCCACCCCTTGCAGCTGTAGTGCCTTTCACACCTGGAGAGGGCAGTGTACAGTCTTCCCAGCTCTGTGCATGGTCCTATTCTCAACAACCCAGCAATAAAACGAAATCAGTAACTGTAAAACCACGTTTCTCTCTCAGAGGCATCTCGTCCATTAGATTCAGGAATACACAGAAAACATACCATGAATGATGCGAGCTTCAAATACACTCTTTAAAATGTCTGAGTGAACACTTCAAAGTTTTTTTTTCTTTTTGTCTGCTTTTCACCAGAATAGCTTGCTTTATATATTTCCTTTTACTGACACATATCTACCCTGACCTTGCCACCCATTTTCTTACTAAAATGCTGATGCCCAAGTCTATGAGTATACTCCCTTCATGTGCATCTTATCTGAGTCCTAAGGCTTTCTTTTCTTAAAATTTCACAGTGAAAGAACGATTTGTGGCAGCAACAGAAACTGCTTCCTAACTCTTTTTCTAGTACTTCTTGGTTATTGGTTTTAAGAACCACACATACGTTATTCTAAAATATCTTCCACTTCCCTGTTTTTAATGCTTAGACCAAGAAAATAGCTCAATAGAAAAGCATAATGTTGAAAAAGTACATAGGTTTCTAGAAAGACTTTTAATTCAGGATTTTTTTTATCATTATCAACATAAGACATATATGAGTTTCTAATTTTTAACAAAGTTGAAAATTTAGGCGAATGCAAAGATATTTTGTTTTCTTCATGTTTTTTCTCTGTATCCATATTCTCTTGCTAAATATTTTTATAAAAATGTTCTGTTTATTCCCCCACAATGCAGCCACAAAATATTTATAAGCTATAGGGGGTAGGCAACAATGAGAATAGAAAAAAATGTATAACCCAGTTTGCTAACTGGTCACTAATTATCTTTGTTCAGTAGCTATATATTTAATAAATTGAAGAGATTTCACAAATTCAAAAGAAATGAGAATAGAGAAAAAATTTTCTGATAACCTCCTATTAAGTATTTCACAGTAAACTAGATTTTCATCCAATAAAAGAGGAAGTTTGACTCTTACTAACCTTAGCTTAAAATCCTTATTATTAGTCAGCTCTTGTACTTTCAAGATGAGTGGCATATTTATACCATAGTTATGTCAGTATTTAGTTTAGACTTAAAGGAAAAAGATGGTGAAGTAAGGAGGAACCACCAAAAATACTTATAAGGTTCCCACTGGTCTCATAAAAAGTTCCAGAAACATCGATTGCTGCTATGAGTCTGCTCTTCGCCAAGTTCTATAATAGCAACAAGAAGCTCTGAAATCAATCAATTCCACTAGCACTGACAGGTATCTCCTTAGTCTGTAGAAATGCCTGCAATGGATTTTAAGAAGATGAAGGAAATTGGCACAGCCAAAATAAAATGCAGTGAAGTATCATCAAATTTACTAAAAATGAGGTGGGCTGAAATCTATCAACAACTGGTATAATACATATTACATGTGAAGTTAGAATACAGATTCAAGGAAATGAGCAATTTGCTGATTTTTAAAATAATTGGACCTTTCAATAATTTTATATGGCTTATTAATACATTTATTTTTTTTAATTCATTTTTATTGTTAGACTTATTGGGGTGACATCTGTTAGCAAGGATTACATAGGTTTCAGGCGTACAATCCTACAGTGCATTGTCAACTTAATGTATAATAAGTTCACCACCTAATGTGACTTCTCTTTCCATCACCTTATATTTAGCTCCCCCCCTCCTCTCCCACCCCCTCCCCTTTCTCCCCTCCCTAACCCACTCATCCCCAAATAAACATTAAACTACTGATTGTGTCCATGGGTTATTTGTTTGTTCGTTTCTTTTTTTCTTTGCTTTCAGTTTTATATTCCGCATATGAGTGAAATCATACAGTTCTTTGTTTTTCCTGTCTGGCTTATTTCACTAAGCGTGATGATCTCCAGGTCCATCCATTTTGTCGCAAATGGCAATATTTCATCTTTTCTTACAGCTGAGTAATATTCCATTGTAATACATTTATTTTTATCATAAGTAAAGTAAAATCTCTCCTATATTTCTGGAATTGCTACAACAAAAGTTTCTTCATTCAGATACAGACAGGCTGAATGACCAAATGTTCAAGATGAAAAATAATGTGTTATTTGTCTCCTTTTCTCTAAACACTTTCTGACAGAGATCATCAGATACTAACATGGAGTCTTACAAATGTACTACTGATTTATACCAGATTTTCCTAACAGAACTGTTAACTTTGCAAGAGGCCACTGAAAACAAAAGGTGTTATTAGCAGCATTTACATACTCTCAGTCCTGGGGACAATATTGCCAACTTTCCACATTTTCCAAATTTCTAAACTTTCTGACAAAAAACAGGCAAACAAAATAAAACAAGACACTATGAACAAACATAAATGGAAAGTTTCAAAATCCTAACTGGATGGGAGAGAGTCTTCTATTCACATAAAGCCAATTTCCCTGTTTCCTATTAAGCATTAAAATTTCTCATTAGAAATATGACATTTTCATAGAATAGTTTTAAAAACATTGCTGAAAGCATGTGCATTCTCGAAGTTTTAAGTCTGCAATTCTTCCTGCAACAATTGCATCTTTGCATTTTTTACTGTATACATCCCAGATTCTCATGAAATAAGATGTTTGGAGTTTCTCTAATAACAACATTCAGAGAAATGAATTCAATTCAATTGTGTGGCTTACTAAAAGTTATTTAAATTATTAAACATCATCTTCCTTGAAATTGTTTTCCTTTATATCCATCAGGAAGGCCCCAGACATCCCCCCAAGCCTCCCACACAAAAGCCTAGTTTCCACATATACGTATTTCACCATACCTCAGCATCTAATTCTTCTGCTTATGGTATCTTATCTAAAAAGTGCTATATCAATAGCCCTAAGTTATTAAGGGGTAAGATCAGGTTCTACAATATGTAGATCTCTTCCTTCAAGTTATTGAGGAACTATACAAAAATACTGCCTGACATCTGAAAGATGCTTAGAAATCATTTTCCCAGCAGAATTTGCCTTTCAGTGTAAAATAAGGTAAATGGGAGACCAGTGGTGATGCTCCCCACCAGCCTGCCTCTCTCAGGTGGGTTCTGAGAGCTATCTTGCATGTGAGGCATATGAAGACCCTTAACTACTGCAGTGTACATAAACAAGAAAAATAATGAAAAAGAAATGCCACAAAAAACTATAATAAAGGTGGAGTGGCCATTTAATTGCTCAGCTGGCAATACTAAGAGGTGAAAAGGAAAAAAGGCTTTGTTTAAAAAAACCTCAGGAGAGGTTAACACCTGCCTCTGCAGTAAAAATGAGAGTGTGGTCTTGACAGAACCATTGGAATTTTGTAAAGCTTTTTAACCAACAAGCAATGCTGTCAAAGAAACTTCAAAGAAAAAAAAGTTTAACTAAGTAACTTAGTAGTTTTTTCTCTTGAATTTTTCTCCAGGGTATTCGATTTAAACAAAGCATTTCTGGAAAAAAACAAAAACAAAAACAAAAACAAAAAAACCAGCTCTTATTCCTTCACAGAATTTTCTATATTCAATAGAAGTATAAAATAACTAGTGAATCCTCAAGCTGGTATTGTAACTCCGGGCAATCTTAAAATAGGGAGCTCCATTTAGATGAGCTTGGAAGTTTGCTTGCTCTCTTTCTCCTCCATTTACATCTTACTGGTGTTATTCATTCCTCAGCCTTTGAGCCCATGCAAGGATCCTCCCATAACTGCTGCACCAGAGATGTAGTAAATTAAAATTAAGGGTAAACAGCCACCCCCAAAATGGAAAGAGTATAATAGACTGGAAAAGAGAATGAAAGAAATTGAAACAAAATGGAGCAACTGCAGTTTCATGGTAGCAGATGAAATACCAGTTGTGCAGGCAGCCCTTCACCCAATTCAGACTGTCAATTAGTGAGAATTCATGGAGTTGTTTACATACGAGGGCTGCCTGGAAATACCCAGCCACATACTATGAAAAATAGAGGCATTTATGGCTGGACTTTTTCCAGACAGCCCATGTGCCCATATACATACATACATACATACATATGTGTGTGTGTGTGTGTGTGTGTGTGTGTGTGTGTATAGCAATTTACTACTCTCGCTGAACATTTAGCTTTAAACGTTCAGTAAAAAAACAGTGAATATTCTCTCCATAGTTTAGAGACAATAAAGCTGTTTAGAAATGAGCTGAAAGAGAAAATGCAAAATCCACATTATTTATTTCAAGTCACTTTTTACATATTTGCTTATGGGTATAAAATTTATTATTTTCTCCAATTCTGGCTTAGGGAAGGGGGCAGAATTGTGGCACGTAATAAAATGAAGTAAACATAAAGTTACATGGAGCAAGATAATGTGTTTCTAAGTGATGTTCGGAACCTACTCTGTGCAGAGGATGCAGGGAAGAAGACAGCGAAGCATGTGTGGGGTCCATAGCTCAGCGTCACACAAGAGTGATGCAGACAACAGTGCTTGTCAGGAGCTGACTGGGGGCTTCCCCTTCCATTTTCCTAGTAATTTGTGTTTGCATTGGATAAAGAACTTCTGGACAGTCCTGAAGGATAAACTCGTAGGAAAGGGAGCAAAGGGAAATCAGTGCCCTCGTCTTAGACCCTCTCTAATAATGCTGCACTGACCCAGTACAAATCAATTTTATACAGAAAGTAAGCAATTTTCCAATGGGTCCACTTTGCAGGGAGCTGCCACATTCCTTCTTTCTCTAAAAATGTACCTACTCTAAGTTACAATGCTTATTTACATATTAATCATATTACACACGGTCAACAAGTCTGAAAACATAGATGAATACACTAGACGATATACTGACATTATTATACATCACAAAATAACAGTCTATGTTTCCAGATTTTCTGCTTCTCGTATTTTGTCTTAATTCTTAACCCCTTCCAATGATAGTACGCTCATCATCCCCTTAACATGCCTTGCAAGGATCCATAAATCTCTGCTAATTCATTCTTAATTATTCTCCCATCAAGCTTCTTCCTGCCTTTGAAATTCTATCTTATACTGCCCAATACTTCTGTTCTTACTCCCTGTCCTCCAAAATCACTTGATATATGAGACCAGCTCGACACAGAACAAATGCATTTCAATTTCTTACATCCCATGGTGCATACTCGTATATTAAGAGGTTCCAAAAGGTCATAAAATAGTAATAGAAAATTATCCAGTTTTCCTTAAACATCAGATTATTATTTTATTAGACTATCTAAAAATTTCTAAGCACCACACCCACGTTCTAGTTTTGACAGATCATACTTGGCAATCTAAAAATTACAGTGTACAGTTTGGGCAGGATGTGGAGATGAAATGGAGGGAGAAACAGACTGGATAAATGATGACATCTCAGGAAGCCATGACCACACTTTATTTAGAACTAAAATGTTCTAAATATAAAGTAATAATGAGATGAGAATGCAATGTAATTTCAAAAGCTACAACTTACTGGAGATGAGATCCATGATAATTTGGAGAGCCATTTAGCAGGGGATATATCAGAACTTTTAATGCATTATATTTAACCTATCTAATCACTGTAGTGAACCTTAGCCTACCCAAATATTTAGAAGGAAAGGTCAGCATCGACTATGGGCTCGTGAAAATATATATGCTATAATTCTAGTAATGAGACAATAGTAGCATAATAACATAGCAGGATCTTCACAGGACAAGATATTCAAGTTTCACCACCTGAATTTTTAAGGTAATTGCATCAGTGCCCATTCCAGTATCCGTATCAAGGCAGACAGATCCTCATGTGCTCTAATGCTAACAATGTAAGTAACTAGAATCCCATAAATGAAGACTGCACTGAGCTAAATAGTAAGTTGTGACTAAAATTCTTTTTGCAAATTATTTGCTTTTTGCATTTATTTACTTATTCACCCCAAAATTCTACTCTGAAATCATGAAGAATGTCTGACTAGGTAGTAAACAGAGCCAGATCTACAATTCAAGAACCCTGTAACAGTCCACCACCAGGGCTCAAGACCTTGTCTTCTACCCTGCAATAATGTGATGTTCGTGACAGGTCCCATTGCCCAACAGTTTTCAAAGAACCTCTCAATTCCTAGTTCCAATTTCAATGAGAGCCAAGTCAGTACAAGCTGTTGCAATTAAAAATATCTCTCATCTCCCAAACGTGTGGGTTCACACTCAAGAAGATCTTGAAGTTTCCAACCTCACGATTACCAATGCCAGCAGTGGCGGTGGTGGCAGCAGAATTCTGACTAATATTTTAAAACCATGAAGAGGCCTGGAAACAGTCTTAACTTGCTTTCAAAGCTTACACATCCAATGTACTGTTCTGATGTTGTTGGTTTTTAACCACAGGTGAGTCGCTCTAATGGGCAATTCCAGCATAATTAAGGAGGAAAGTAGGCCTGCACTACTGAGGACTGGCTTTCTCAGTCTCCATGCTGCTTGTCCATAGTTCTTTAGTCCTTTCCATGGGAGCCAGAATTCCCCTCCTTCTAGAACAGCCTCTGCTTACCGCACATCAGTTGTTTTTATTGGCTCTAACTC
Source organism: Lyroderma lyra (assembly GCA_004026885.1). Taxonomy (NCBI): domain Eukaryota; kingdom Metazoa; phylum Chordata; class Mammalia; order Chiroptera; family Megadermatidae; genus Lyroderma; species Lyroderma lyra. The sequence goes on along the minus strand of PVJL010012799.1, from coordinate 14,905 downwards.
AGCCATTCCCTTTGAATTCAATCTCCTCTCCCTGTTGTTGTTTCCTTGGTGTAACATTTCAAATAAAGATCTGCATTGCTTTGGTGTTGCTTTATTTATTTCTCTTTTAATTTGCATGGTGTAGAGTTTGGTGGAAGTGGAGTTCAAAGCCAGTCCATGACAGAGAAAACAAAATGTCAATTTGGAGACCATGTCTTCTGAAAGGATTCCTGAGCAATTCGTCATAGGGCAGAAATATGTTAGGACACCGGAGTCTCTGAAGCAGTCAATCTGGGGTGGGGCCTGAAGATTTGCTTTTCTAACAAGTTCCTAAATGCTGCTAAAGCTGCTAATCTGGGGGCCTTACTCTGTGAACCAGTGTGTTGTAGCGTGCAATAAAGAGCAAGAGAGAGGATTTACTTTGATAATAACTTAGATATATTTGCCTTAGATGCAGAAAAAAAATATGAAAGAAATGAGCCCATTAGAAGTTTTAGAGTTTGCTACTCTTCACTAAAATATTTTGAATTAGTGCTAGATTCTAATCTTTTGTGTGTTCCCTGTAAGTCATATTAACCAATCAGTCCCCACAGTGTGGTTGTTGACTGCTCCTATCCTTCATCCTTATGAACCATCTCATAAATACACATTGATTCTGTTTTCCCTAAGCCCTTTTATTTTGATGGGTTCTTCTTTCTCCTAGGCTATGCTCTGTGGGATACCTTCAGGATTTGGGACAGCACTCTCTTGTGTAAATGTAACCATTGAAAGAAGGAAACAGAGATACCAACAGGCCTGAAGGAAAAGCTAAATCACTAAGGTTTGGTGATCTGAGTGGCAGGAATTAATGGGCACTTTCTTCAGGGCTTTCTAGATCAATTCCAGATTTGTTTGTAACTATGCTCAAGGGTCACATTCCTGGGAAGGAAATTTGATTCATATAAGTTTGGGTCACATCTCTACCCCTCGGCTAGGAAAAGTAGAGTAATTTGATATGTTGTACTACTAAGGCAGTATCCAATTGCGATGGCTGGTTCCCCAAAGTGAAATGAGTATGCTATCAGCAAAAACATGAGTAATTAATGTTGGACAAATGAAAGCCAAAGGTGTCCACTGCACACAGACTTCTAGCTTATATGTAAACTCTGCCCAGGCACCGATGGCTGAGCGAATTTGATTATCCTTGAGTCTGAAATGTCTGTATCTAACACAGACTTTTGTTCAATGATCAAATGTAATTTTTATTACATTAGAAATAGATTTTTAATACTTCATTGGGACTAACCCTCTGATCTCTTGACTTAAATGATCATGGAAGTCAGGCTGAGGAGAAATAAGTTGTTTCTTAAATAGCATTGCATTATTTATTATCTTCATGTTACACTAATTGCTTGGGTTTCCATCAGAATAGGAGTTACAAACATCCAGGCCAAGGAGGATTTAAGACAAGTAGAAGGAACAGAACTGGGAGTTGAAGCTTGTTCCAATTAAATAATTTGAATGGTATGAAGCTTAGCAACAGGATATGGGGCTATTATTTCAGGCTACTGGCAGTAAAATTAATGCCAAAATTTAATAAACTGAATATAGTTTTAATAGTTACAAAATCTCTTTTTAGGATATCAAAGGAACATTAGATCATCATTTTCTCTAAAATCACTATAATGTCCTAGAAATATGATCCAGCAATTCCACTCCAGGATTTATACATAAAAGAATTAAAAATACATACTGAAACATTATGTGTACATGCATGTTCACAGTAGCTCTACTTATTATAGTCAAAAGGTGGAAACAGTGTGAAGGTCCATCAATAGGTGAATGGTAAACACATTGTGGAAGAGAAATGCAATAAAATATGCAGCCATAAAACGGGATGGGACTACTGATCTACCGACCATGTGACTAAGCCTGGAAACAACATGCTAAGTGAAAGAGGCCGACACAAGGTTATAATCATATGAGTATTCCAATATCTATGAAATAGCCAGAAGGTATAACATGGAATGCAGGCTGCTGGTTGTCAGGAGCTGGGGAGAGGGCACAAAACGTGGGACAGTTGTTTAATGAGCACGGGGTTTCCTTCTGAGGGAATGAAAGTTGTTGGGAACTAGATTTAGTTCGTGGCTACACAACACTGTGCATGTACTACATTAACTGCCACTGAACTGTTCACTTTCAGATGGTTAATTTTATACCACTCACAGGAATGCCTCTCCTCCTTCTTTCCACCTACCCATGCCCTCCCCTCCTTTTAGAGCCAATTCAAATGTCACGTTCATTTTAAAACCTTCCTTGACTATTCCAACCCCAAGCTAACTGTCACTTCTCTGAGTGCTTATGTTGTGTTTTATATTCAGTCATTCAGTCAACAGATATTAATTAAGTACCCACTGTGTGTTATGCTCTGTGTTAAGCACTCAGAAGGCTTTAGTGAGCCCCTTTTGACAACTGGGAAGAATGACACAATTATATAATCACACTAAAAAGTGCTTTGGTGAAAAGAAGCATCCAACTAAAGAACATGTAAGTAAATCACCTGACGGAGTCTTGGGGATGGCGATGCTCAGGAAAGTCTTCCCTTAACATGTATTTTACCATACACTCTTTTCATTATTAATGACTATAATCAGTTTTTCCAATCAGATCATAAGGTCCTGAAAGGCAGGGGCTTTTTATATGTTAGAAAACATGGCCAGATACATGCAAATTATCCTGCTCTCAAGTGAGATTGACAGAGTGGACCGTGGGAGAATGATGTGCAGTATTCGTGGACAACAGGAGCAGATGGTGATGAGGCAGAGACAGAGAAATCTGCACCAGACCTAATAACGACATTACCAATACATTCATAAAGGTTTAAAAGTTCATCTGCTATGCATGTTTACACATCATTTTGAGAGGAACTTGAATTGAAAAGGTAAAAATTTTCTATTTAAGAATCGAATTGCCTTGAATATTTGTTACCACAGCCCTATCAGGGGAATCTGATTATAAAGCTATTTGTTTCATTTTTATCACTTTGCATATTTTTAAATGAGAAAACATTTATAATTAAAATAAGAAAACTTAATAAAACTAAATCAACATAAACTTTTGAATGAAAATTTTAAAAACAACTTAACCTGAATTCTGGTCTACTTTTATTTATAGTGGTTAGGCAAAAATATTTGTTAAAGAGTAAAAAGAGTTAAAACATTATTAAGGAACACATCTGCTGATGCTTATCTGGAATTTCCTAGTTCTATTTAAATTAACATTCCCAAAAAGTATTTAACACTGGAAAGGAAGATCTGTTCAACCCTTGTGGGTTTGCAAGATTGCCCTACGTTTTAAAATATTTTCTGATTTTTAAAACAATGATCAGTTTATTAATGAAATCATGTACTATCACTTTAAACCAATCAATTATTTACTAAGTAATAAAAGAGCAGATTACTGATATAAAGACATATAATGGATCTTGTACAAAATTATTTAAAATAACTAAGAATTTTAGAACACTGACCAACAGAAATAGAAATTAAACTGAAAAAGAAGGCAAAACCTGGATCAGTCTTGAGCAGAACAGTTCAAACAGTCAGGCATTTAAGAATCTGGTTTTAATAGATCCTTGATTTAATATTTTCACAACAGCAAAGGTGACAAGCCAATATAAATATTTGGCAATCCAATTTTTGCAGCACTGCAGCAACCAGGAACCCAACCAAAGGCAGATCTGATCCACATACAAAGTACATATCTGCCAAATATCAAAGCCAAACTGATCTGTAATTCACCGTGGAAAAAGCCACATAACAGTGGTTTTGCTATGAAATGGAAATTAGCAATTTAACCCAATTTAAAGGACAGAGTTCAAAGATTAATACAAAAAATAAACAACTTGTATCAATGAAGTATTATTTAATCTTAATATTTTTATAACTAAAAAAAAAAGAAAGTAACTTACTCTTCAGATTCATTGGCTAACTCATAAAAAATACACAGCAAGAAAGAAGGCTGTACAATGTGATATGTTACTAAAATGTCATTGAATATAGGATGTTATACAATAAATATACCCTTTTAAATTATCTTAAGGAGTTTTCAAAGAACTAAGTGCAGAAAAAAATGTACTTTTTCAAGTGGTTTTGTGCCTGATTCGTGTAGTTTACTTGAAATACATTTACATTACTCTAGTATCCATTTCTAGAAAATAATTATTTAAAGTTCTTAGGAAATAGTTGTGTTTTCCTTTTATATATCCGGAATTACAGCAAACACATATTTTTTTATTTTTCTATCTTCCCTTCCTAAAAATCACACATAACCTTGATTGAGCTATAAATGTAAACTACACAATTACCCTAACATGAAATTCATGATACATGTAACTTCTCAAATCTCTTATGTTTGGTTTTCCTACAGTCAGTTATTGTGGGAGAATGATTTATATTTGCTAGAAAAAGTTATTAATGTCTTTTTAGCTGATTCTTGCCCAGTGACCTCTGAACATCTAGGCTAAGTTGGGAAAAGAGAGAACACCAGAAAAAGGTGATATAGCTAGCATCAAAATATATACCAACCCCCCTGGGCTAGAATCATTTCTCATATTCTTGTACTTACGCAAACAATTTAAGGCCAAAGCTTTCTTTGGAAAGATGAACTATTTTAAATAATGGTTTAGCCCACATCTATGTCTATAGTTACAATTCAAGGATGTTCAAAATGGGGCCCCTGAGCAACTAAATGACCATGCATTTATCAAATATTTAGTCAGCAGCAACTATGAGCAGAAAGTGCTACACAGTAGAAAAATGTAAGACATGGTTATGTCACTCAGTAGCTTCCTAACTGAAGGGGAAGCTGAGATAAAGACCATCTCATTTAGAATTCATTCAAGAGTGAACGTGAGTGTCTCTGACAGGCCAAGGGAGTTAGGCACAAAGGTGTGAGGAATGGGTAACCTAGGACATCAGAGCAGGCTTTCCTTTCTTAGGGAGCAAGTTACAATCAGCATTCCAGGATGTTGTATTCATAAGAACCCCCCATCCCCCCAAAAAAAGAACAATTTAAATTTTATACACTCAATTTTCCAATTTAGACAGAACACACTACTTTTTTAGAGTTTTAGTGTAATAAAATATCCCAAGTTCCATTTTTATTCATCAAAGAAAAACAAAAGAAGGAAAAAACATCTTAATGCTTTTGGACTCTGAAAACCAGTACTATAAGAAAACACTGTCAAAACAGAAATTCTAAAATCAGAGGAAAAACAAATATCTCCCTCTCCCTCCGGATATATGTTCATGTGAGAGAGATACAAATAAATGGTGAGGATGTTCATTTTAAAAATGAGAGGAAATTAATATTCATGTGACAATTATTTTTAAAAATCCCTTACATATTTAAAATCACATTCAGTAAAAGCTAGATTTGTTTACAAAGACAGTATATTTGATGTATGTTATACACAGTATTACACCTATGAGGAAAAGGAGCTAATGCTTACTAAGTAATGTCCATGTGACAGCCACTCTGCCAGGTTGCTGTCATGTATTTAGCTCACTGAATCCTCGACACCACACCTGGAGGCAGGTTGTGTCAGTTTTTGTTGCTGTTGTTGTTGTGAGAACCAAGACTCCCTGAATTTATTGTATTGCACAATACAATAAAGTATTCTATCCAAAGTCAATCTGGATTAGCATCTGGATTTAATTCTTTTTCCCCAGATTCTAATGCTCAGCTAAGCAAAGCAAAGGAAGAGATATAAGTTTTGGTGAAAAATGATGGTTGTCATATTTTTTCTTGAATTGCCTCTTTAATAAAAATCATATAATCCACTCTGGATAATTGTAATGTTCTGAAAAGTGATGAGGAACATCCCAGATGAATAAAAGGACTTGAGTGTAAGGAAGAATCTCATAACTGCTAGCTTCTGTCGTCCATAAATAAGCATAGAGTAAATGAAAACATTTCTATCCATGTGTTTTGTTTCACAGATATATATCCACTGCAAAGGAGCTCTTAGAAATATCTCCACAATTAACTCTTCATGACCCATTCTGCTATAAATTGAAGTACTTAAGCCAATTTTACAAATGCCAATGTTGTGTTGTTACTTCAAATTTTAAAAGTATAGTTATGTAATCATTTCTAAGTAAAATTATAAATTGTTTATATTTAACCACAGTAGATCCCTTTGTACTTAAAAACTGTAAGAAAGATGCCTATTTCCTTTGTTAGTAATTATTAAATACACTAAGGCTAATATCAAGCCAGTGACTTCTCTGAGGCAACTCCTGTAGTTACTTTATAAATATTTAGTAACTATGAAAATTTTCACATTCCCTCAAAAAAAAAAATGAGCCTGAAGGACACCAGGCTCCTGTACACCCCCTAGGACCCATTTACTTCATAGGAGAAAACACTTTCCTACAACAAGATCCAAACTGAAGCTGGCGTGATTTGCAGATTTGAATACCTTCATTTGCTAGCTTCGGTAGCTGAGTTCCACATTCCATTTCTGCTTTGGGGACAGTTTCATTTCTAAAGACCACCCATAAATACAGCCAGTCCCTCCCTGCTCTCCCCTTCTCCCTTGGCCTTTACCTATGCTCAGCAAGCCAAATTGAATCTTCACAGGGACTGCCAAGTTCAAGGCCTCAAAAACCATTTCATGACACTACTGGTGATGTTTCACAAGAGTAGAAGTCTGTTATTATTAAATCATCATTCACCCATAGTTTGACATGTTTTAGCTAAGTTATACCTCTCAGAAAGCAAGTGGATGTAATGGTGAGATGCCTTTTAGCACATCAATCTAATTGTCATTATTTTTTTGTGATATTTACTCCCAGTATTCACTGATATTACTGTTGAGATTCTGGGAGAATCAAATAAGATAATAGCACTAGAATTCATAAGTACAGATAATGTAAAACACGATAATTACATATTTTCATTTAACATTGAAGATATATATGCACATATATATGACACACACACACAAAAACACACATAACATTTGTGACTTTATATAGTACAATAAGTCTGTCTTCTGATGTTAAACAAACAAATGTCACTTATCACAACTTGCCAGTATATGACCTTGGGAAAGATCATTAACCTCTTAGCACTTTAGTTTCCTGTTTGACTTTTTAAAAATTAAAAAGGATAGAGTTTGGTAAAGATAAAATAAGAGAGTATATGAAAAGAATCTGGCAGAGTGTGTGACACACAGTAAGAGTTATTTTAATGTTATGTGCTGTCACTGTCACTATCATTAGTATCATCAGGGGAGGAGTAAATATTCTTAGTACATATTTATTACCAGTTAAAGTTCTAAAAGTGTGGCATAGTCATATTCTGACAAAAACAAAGTTAGAATTAGGCAATATTTGGAAATAAGGGATAGCGTTAAGAATTTTTAAATCGGGTTCATTGGTATACCTACTTCACTTCAAGAACAGAAAAATTAATCAAAGCATTTAACATAAATTAAAAATCCAATAAAGCAAAGGTGGTACAAAAGTTGTATTTGTAGTAGATTATTATAATAAAGAGCCCAAATGAGTCTTTTCTCCTGGTATCCAAACCCTTGTGTCACACTGACTCCTCCCACACTTGTTTAGGCCAATGGAAAATTAGCAAACAATCTACAAAGAGATATTTTAAGGTACTTGCACTTCGGGGTGTACCCTCTTTCTTGTTTCTCAGGCCCAAGCAATGCTGATATAGACAAATGGCCCAGCTGAGAGCCAGTACCAACAGCCAGATATGTGAGTGAGGCCATCAGGGAGCAGCTACCTGACTGCAAACCCATAAATGCAGCCAAAGCACATGGAGCAGAGAAAAGTCCAGAACAATCCACTGGTAAGTGGTGGTGTGAGGGTGTTTTGTTATTCAGCAAAGCTAACTGATATAGTATTTCTCCTCTAATAAAGCACTTTTGAAATTATTCATTTGGATAAAAGAGAAGTTCTATTTCATTGATTCATTAAACAATACATATTTATGGCACATCAATATTGATACACATAATGTAAGAAACAAAGTCTAATCCTATGTGACTCATACCCTTAAGAACCTCCTTAGGCAACATGAGGTCAGAGGAGAGAAAATCCCCTTCAACAGTAACTGTAGCAATAGTTATATTTCAAATAAAAATAATAAGAAAAGTTAACATTTACATATTCAGGCACCGAACATTATCTCATTTAGTCCTTACAATCCCTATAAAAGAGGCTTTATTTTCATTACTCAGATGAGAAAACTGAGGCTCAAGAGATTAAATATTTTATCTAACAACACACAGCTATTAAATAAAATTTTTTTTCATAATTTCTAGATCCAGTTTTACAACCGTAAACTTACATAAGGTTATATAGTTCACTATGTTCATAATGTTAAGATAAAATTAAGAATAAATTCATTTATATAGCACAATAGCAATTAGTTTCAAAGAGAAAATTCAATAGAAATATTTTATTTCAACTTGCCTTTACTAAAGCAAATTATACATGCAGTGTTCATTAACTACTCTGAATTTCTTTCTCACTCATCAAATGAAAGTATGCCTAATTGATCTTTAAACTACTTCTACTTTTAAATAGGTACAGAAAATTAAATCAGTAATGTGTTCACTGATATACTTACTCAAAATATATAATGAACTAAAACAAAAAAAATTGAAACAGTTAGCATATCCATACATGTGAGAACTCACAGATGCTGCTTTTATAGAAAACCACCTGGAGAAAAGAGATACTGGAGAAAACAAAGCAAAGCCCTATGGCCTTGGTTAGCACTCTTCCTAGCTCTGCTGTTAGCTGGGCAGGCTGAGTTCTCTGTGCTTCCATATTCTAATTTGTAAAATCAGGACAACAGTGCATAGTCCACGGCGATTTTGTAAATGAAATAAGAAAAAAAAAGACTGTTTAGTTCACATCTAGTTCATTTGTGCTAGGCACTGTACACATACGAGGGCTGTCCGGAAAGTATCCAGCCAAGCAGTATGAAAAATAGAGGCATTTCTGGCTGGATTTTTTTTCCAGACAGCCACTCTGCCAGGTTGCTGTCATATGTTTAGCTCACTGAATCCACATCAGCACACCTTGAGGCAGGTGATGTCAGTTTTTGTGGTTCTTGTGAGAACTAAGACTCCCTGAATTTATTGTATTGCACAATACAGTAAAGTATCCTATCCAAGATCAATCTGAATTAGCATCTGGATTAAATTGTTTTTTTTTTCCAGATTCTAATGCTCAGCTAAACAAAGCAAAGGAAGAGATATCAGTTTGGATGTGAAAAAAGATGGTTGTCATATTTTTCCTTAATTGCCTCTTTCATAAAATCACAGAATCCACTCTGGATAATTGTAATGTTCTAAAAGTGATGAGGAACGTCCCAAATGAAGAAAATGACTCAAGAGTAATCTCTCCTTTCTCACAGCATGTAAAGGGGCTATGATGTTCATTTCATAGTAAAGAAGAATTTGAAAATTTTATCAAGATCACACATCTTAAATGAAAATAAGTCACTGCTCAAATCCAAGTATCTTTGACCTTACTGCATTGTACTCTGAAAAATATAAATATCATGCTAAAATAACATGGTTTTAGATAGCAGGAGAGATCAAAAGTCTAGATCAATGGCAAGAAGGTAGATTGATCTTGACTAGGGGGGTTGTTAGAGGTAAAGGGGTCTTAAAAACCATCTATCTTATATACAGTAAGCAAATAGAGACCCTAAGAAGTTTATTTACTTGCTCAAGATTTTACTGATAATAAGATGTGGTTATGAACGGCGCCTTTCCTCTTAACATGATATGTTGGAAACTATATATCAGGTACTAAGAAACAATGACAAGTCCTCTTTCAAAATTTAGATAAAATGTCACCTTCTTAATGAAACCTTCCAGATCTCCATATAAGATTATCCAATTCTTTTTATTATACTTCTATTTTTTTTCTTCATAAGATCGATTACGAGCTATAATTATGTTGCTTAGCCACCCAGGCATTCATTCATTTCATTTTATTTCATTTCATTATTGTCTGTGTTTTCCCACTAGAAGATAAAGGCATGGAGGGCAGCCTCATTTGCTGTATGGGTGGAGGGTGTTTGGCATTAGCAAGGCCTAAGAAAGGTGTTCGCATGGGGAGTTCCCTGGTGGTGCAGTGGCTTAAGGCTTCGGCGCTGGCGCTGTCAGCGCTGCGGCCTGGGTTCGATTCCCAGCCAGGGAGCTACCCACATACCAAAAAGCAAAAAAAAAAAGAAAGGTGTTCGCTTCCTCAGGTAACCAGGCACAGAGGACCACAGGTAGCCTCTCAGAAGACTGTGGCACTGCAGTCTTGGAATGAACCAGCCAAGTGCCCTGGCAACACGTCCACTCAGAAACCTGGCTCTTAGTGGTAACTGGTGGGGGGAGGTGACCAAATTCTCTGCATATTAGCATGAGTTTTCCTAGACCCCAAGACAAGATGAGATGTGAAAAGGTTTTACTAAGACAAATACCTACAAGAGAAAACAAGGAGGGAGCCTTACATGGCTGTGATGACCTTCTGTCTGTAACCCACGTGTGATTCCCTGGGAAGAGGCAGGGAAGGGGCAGCCTCAGGCTGCTGTGAGATTGAAGGGCGGTCCAGCAAAGTTGTGGGGAGTCCTGCAACCACAGTAACCCATCAGAGGGGTCCCAGGGCCCCCAGGAACAGGCCTGCTTTAATCTCCCCGCCATGCTCAGCAAGTGGGAAGCTTGTGTAGAGGTGGCAATGGCTTTCAGGGACCACCAGCAGGGGCCTGGGGTCAGTGATGCTCCCGTGGTTTTGGGTCTGACAGGTGTATTCTCATGGCCACCGCAACCCACACCCATTTTATGCTATTTTAGTACCATGTTAGGTAGGGGTATGAGGTGGCCCTAAAAAAGCCTGAAGATTAATTTTTTTGTCAGCCTGACAGGAGGTTGGCTAAAATAGAAATTAAATTGAATTATGAAACAAAGATTGTTTTATTGCTTGCCACCTGAGTTTGTGAACTGAGTGTTGTATTTGCTGTGTGTAGGAGGATAAGAAGTTCCAAACAGGGAAAAGCAGATGGTTCAGAGACAAAAAACATTTAAAAAAACACAACGATTTGGAGAAATTAGAATAAAATAAGTCTCTGACTGAAGAATCCAGAGTGAGAGTGAGAATATTCGATGCTTTCGATGAAAGACGTACCAAGGTGGCTGGTATGGTAGCACTTACAGATGTGGGCTTCTTCCTCACTGAGGGTTCAGCCCCCCCTTCTGTAAAACAGGACTAATAAAGCATCTATATCATAGGGTAGTTCTGAAGACTAAATGAGACAATAGGTTTAAAGCACTCACAGTAAGTTTGTAAGAGCTAAACCTATTCAGTCTTATTGTAGAACCTGCTCCATAATGCAAGAAAAAGACCCTATTCTACCTTTAGAGCTTATCTGTAAGTCAAGAAGGAAGAAATGACAAAATAAAAAAAAATATTCCTCTTGTCCTACAGGAACCAAAGCACAAGTTGAGATCTAGGTACTTGGCTTTTTCTCTCCCTTCCTTTTCCTCCTCCTTTCAGGAAGACATGAAAAGGGTATATGCAGAGAAGAAGGTGGTGGAGCAGAGTGCCCTTAAAAACATGAAATAAGTGGAGGAAAGAATAAAGATAAGGTAGACTCAGTCATCCCCATTTTCCCAGAGTGGGGTAGGGAGATGGAGAGAAGCTCTAGCTTGCACTCCTGAATGTTCGCACTTTGCCCAGACACTGAATAGGGAAGCACTGGGCCTAACGAGGGGCTCCCTAGGTGATGAATTCCATCGGCTGGGGTAAACATCCAGGACCTCGAACCAGAGAGGAGCTGTTGCAGAGCCTCAAAGGCTAGCAAGCCTCCAAACAAGCAAGGTCTGGTCAAGCAGAGTACAAAGGTAGGCCCTGCCCAGGTCACCAAGTCAGGTTACAAATTATACAGATGCTGTCTTCACTGCAGTGCCCTCCAACCAGGTGGTCACTCAGAGGAAACAGGCTTCCAGGACTAAGAACCTGACTCACACTCACTCCCACACTTTACTTACACCCCGACCAATCTAAGAAAGAAGGGGGCAGATGACTGAGAAATCCAAGATTGCATGTTTTCTCCTCAGGGTGCTGTGAATCACCTAAAGAGCCAGTGTTATATATCTTATTTATTTTGTTTTGTTCTGGTGAGACAGTAGATAAAGGCCTTGTGAAGGAAACCAGCTTAGTTTAAAAAAAAAAAAAAACATGTGTCTCTGATTTGCATTTGCCTAATAGCTAATTAAGTTGGCTATATGTATGGAAACAACGCAAGTGCCCTCCGATAGACGACTAAATAGAGAAGCTGTGGTACATACACAGAATGGAATATTACTCAGCTATAAGAAAAGATGAAATCCTGCCATGTGCAACAAACTGGATGGACCGAAATAAGCCAGACAGAAAAAAAGCAAGAACCACATGACTTCACTCATATGTGGAACATAAAACTGAAAGCAACAAAGAAACAAAAACTCATGGACACAGTCAATAGTTTAGTGGTCACTGAGGGCAATGGGGGAGGGGTAGGAAAGGCAGGAGAGGGTGGGAGAGGAGGGACGGAGAGTCAAATATGTGGTGATGGACAGAGAACTGACACTGGGTGGTGAACACACAACGTAACACATAGACGATGCACTGTAGCATTGTACACCTGGAACCTTTGTAATTCTTGTTAACAGATATCACCCCGATAAGTCTAACATTAAAAAAAAGAATGCGTGTGTTCACTGTACATCTCAGTTGGGTGTAAGTCAGTTTGCCATTGTTTCTTGTTTTTCGCATTACTAAAGGACCAGGCTTGTTACTGGCAGCGTGAGCTGGTATCCTAGTAAGCGAAGTTTCACAGAGGTGGGATCTGCAAAACAGACACTTGCTAAACCTGGAAAGGTTCATGGAAGGGTTCCAGAAATGTTCCTCTGTTGCCCTGACTGACACAGGGCAGCAGAGGAAAAGAAAGTTATTCCAGAAATGGGACCAGGGGTGGGGACCAGAAAAAGTAGTAAGAAAAAGAAAGCAGTTCAGTAATAGCTGCAGTGCAGAGGGTTAGGGAAAGGAAAGGCTAATGGCTAAGAAATCAAGTGACAGGGCAGGCAGCAGGCAGGCCCTAAAGAGCTGGTAAGAAATTGAAAATTTTTATTAGAAAAGGGATAGGAAATCAGACATACATTCCAACATAGCGCACTCTGACAGTGAAGTAGGGAATTCATTGGAGGGTTTGAGATCAGAATAAGCAGAATAAATAGGTTAGTTGGAATAATCAAAGAAAGAAATGATTAGAGCCTGAACTAAGGCAGTGGCCATGAGAATGGAAAAGAAAGGACACACTACCAGATATGTTAGGTGAATAGAAGTCATGACTTCGTTACTGAATTACCATGGATGGGGTAGGAGATAAGAGAGACATGAGGGCTTCCAGAATTCTGACCGGGAAGATGAAGTTGAAAGGGATACCATTCATGAGGTGACAGAAAACCAAGGAAAGACTGAGTTTGAGGAGCTAGGGAATGGAGAGGGTAATGGGTTCAGTTAGGAGGCAAAATTAAGGTTACTTTTAGTTTTTGTTTTCTTGTTGTTTTAACCTACTGCAAGAATTTAATCTCATGGAATCTCAATTACAGTGTCTTAGAGATGGAAATCCTATTATTTAACCATCCTGAAAGCAGCAGTTATGCCTGGAATCTCTAGAGATTTGACATAATAGAAGGAAGGAGAAGGTAGGGGAGTGGGGGAGGAGGAGGAAACACCTGAAAAAGTCTTTGTTTAAAAAAAAAATGCTAAATGCTTTCAAGAGTATTCCATGTGTAAAACTCATTAAGTCAAAGTATACTGAAAGATTCATATACTTTTAGAGCTGAAAGACACTTTAGAGGTCACGTAATCCAAGTCAGCATTTTTATAGATGAGGCAATGAGGGTGTTAGGGGTTAGAAAACTGGGCCAATAGGACACAAGGGAGCCCATTACAGGGTTGTTTTTCCCAGCATGCTCTGCTGCCACCTCTACTGACCACACTCAGGATCGATTTAAGGCAAAAGCTACCACAGACCAAGAATTGTATGCAGTTCATGTTTACCTGTTGCATTTCTTTCTAACATTCAGGATTTCTAATTTTACTAGATTCTTCTCAATGCCATTCTGAATAACCTCCAATAACAGAAAATGCACATATGCATGTAATATGCTTCCATCAAAACCAAGGTAAAGACATTATTTAGATCTACTCATAGTCACTACAATCCCATGAGGATTATACATATTTTATATATGAGGACACCAACATACAGAGATGTTAAATGTCTTATCCAGGGTCACAAGTTAAAAACTTGTGGATTTAGGACTTGAACATGGGTAATCTAGTTCCAGAGTCTATAGTCGTGCGTTCTATAATACAATGTCTATCAAACACTTTTTCTCTTTTTTATTTTTTGTCTCAAAATAACAGGGCTAGTAAAACACTGTAATAATACTGAAAATACTTTGAAACATATTGCCATTTAAATCTAGACCTAAGCATTATCAAGATACATCCACAAATGTTTGGAAATATGTATACTTATAGAATTATCAAATTGTATGCTCCATATTAACTTTATGATGATCTAACAAGTCTGGTAAATCACATTTATATAAAATACACTATTCCCAAAAATTTGCTAAATAGCAAAGAATACTTTTAAAAAACGAATGGCCAACAGACATATGAAAAAATGCTCATCCTCATTAGCTATCAGGGAAATGCAAATCAAAACCACAATGAGATCCCACCTCACACCTGTGAGAATGGCTGTTATCAACAAGACAAGGAATAACAAGTGCTGGAGAGGATGTGGAGAAAAAGGAACTCTGGCACACTGCTGGTGGGAGTGCAAACTGGTACAACCA
>PVJL010012798.1:0-35311 GCA_004026885.1 Lyroderma lyra | reverse complement strand
CCTAGGACTCAAGGAAGACTTCATGAACCTGTCCTCAAAGGCAAGGGAAGTAAAAGCAAAAATAAATGAATGGGACTATATCAAACTAAAAAGCTTCTGCACAGCAAAAGAAACCATCAACAAGGCAAAGAGACAGCCAACTGAATGGGAGAAAATATTTGCAAATAATGCATCAGATAAGGGTCTAATATCTAAAATACATAAAGAACTAATAAGACTTAACAACAAAAAACAAACAACCCAATTGAAAAGTGGGCAGAAGAACTAAACAGACACTTCTCCCACGAAGAAATGCAAATGGCCAGCAGACATATGAAAAATGCTCATCCTCATTAGCTCTCAGGGAAATGCAAATCAAAACCACAATGAGATATCACCTCACACCTGTGAGAATGGCTATTATCAACAAGACAAGGAATAACAAGTGCTGGAGAGGATGTGGAGAAAAAGGAACTCTCACACACACTGCTGGTGGGAGTGCAAACTGGTACAACCACTGTGGAAGGCAGTGTGGAGGTTCCTCAGAAAATTGGGAATGGAGTTACCATATGACCCAGCAATACCCCTTCTGGGGTTCTACCCAAAAACCTTGAAAACCTTTGTCCGCAAAGACTTATGTACCCCAACGTTCATCACAGCGCTGTTCACAGTGGCCAAAACATGGAAACAACCAAAGTGCCCTGCGACAGACGACTGGATAAAGAAGCTGTGGTACATATACACAATGGACTATTACTCAGCTGTAAGAAAAGATGAAATATTGCCATTTGCGACAGAATGGATGGACCTGGAGATCATCATGCTTAGTGAAATAAGCCACACAGAAAAAAACAAAGAACTGCATGACTTCACTCAAATGCGGAATATAAAACTGAAAGCAAAGAAAAAAGAAATGAACAAACAAATAACCCATGGACACAATCAATAATTTAATGTTTATTTGGGGACAAGTGGGTTAGGGAGGGGAGAAAGAGGAGGGGGGTGGGAGAGGAGAGGGGGAAGCTAAATATAAGGTGATGGAAAGAGAAGTCACATTAGGGGGTGAACTTATTATACAACAAGCTGACAATGCACTGTAGAATTGGATACCTCAAACCTATCTAATCCTTGCTAACAGATGTCACCCCAATAAGTCTAACAATAAAAATGAATTTAAAAAAAAAAAGATTAACAAGTAAGGTAATTCTCTTCCAACCTGTTGATTCCAGTTCAGGGTCACAGGTGGCCAAAGCCTATTCCAGCAGCTCCGGGTGCAAGGTGGGAACCCACCCAAGACAGGGTGCCCTTCCATCGCAGGGCCACGCACACCCACACTCAGACTCAGACTGGGACAATGCAGACATGCCAGTCACCCTACGTGCACATCTCTGGGAGGTAGGAGGACACCAGAGTCCCCTGAGGAAACACACCCATGAGGAAAATGTGCAAACTCCACAGACAGTAGTCCAGGCTAAGAATCAATTTTTTTTTCTCATGAAGGTTGTAACGTAACAATGTTATTCGAGGACCCGCTATACTGGTAATAGCTTACCAGAGAACCCGTCAGAGTCCTGTCAACCGTGTGAGGGCCCACAGGGGACCCTCGTTGAAGGTAGATATGGGGGCATTTGAGTTGTTGAAAAATTTGCATAGTGCCTTTGAGGACAATCTTCCACTGTCCCAGTTGATTATAATTGAGGCATCAATTTCTGGGCCTGTGTTTGATAATGGACCCCAGAGGGGTGCAGTTGAGGAGGCCCAGATGTTATTTTAGGTCTCTGGCCTTGGAGCTGTTATAGCTGTAAAGCTAGTAGCTTGGCAGATTTTTATTTTCTGTCTTGCTCCAGGGTCCTTTGAAAATGCTCAGCTGTAGTCACAAGTTCACTCAGGCCTGTGGCTTCCCACCCTCTTTTCTGCCTACAACCAAGTCACTAATCTCATCGGATAATCCATTTACGAAAAGGGCAGCTAGAGTGGGTTGAGTGGCCCTATTTGTTGTAGGGAACTGGAAGGCCATATGAAAAGGAAGTCCTCCACAGATGCAGATTCTTTCTGTCTGCATGTTTGGATAACAGACAAATCGGTGTGGGCAGGTAAGACTCTTGGAATGGTTTGTAAACGTTCATTTGCTATTTTGGAAGCTCTTTCTGGTCAAGCAAGGATCTTGAACATCATCCTCAAGGTTTGCCACTTGGCTTCCTGCACCCACTGTCAGGCTTCACCAGGTCCTACAGCGTGGACACAAGCTGATAAAGGTCTGTGACCCTGCGGCTGCCAGATCGGCCATTCAGTAGACTTGTTTCCTGTTATAAATTCTCCCTTGTGTTTACCAGCAAACAGGGCCCTTAAAACTTAACGTGTTGCAAACTATGGTGACTGATATGTCTGTTAAAAGCCTGCCACATGAGTTTCTTTTCATCTTTCTACACAGTTATTGCCACTGTGACCTGTAATTATGGTAGAAATAGCAATGTCTTGTTTCTGCTTGGCTGTTTTGAGGTTTATAGTGTGAAAGTAGTTGTTGCTAAAATGAAATCAATAATAGGAAGAAAAGCTAAATGACATTGAAACTTTCCTGAAACATACAAAATTTGTCTCATCTTTCGCAAGGATGTTTTTGCCTCTTAATGGTGGCAAGTGCTAATGATTCTGACCTCCAAGGAAATATGAATGAAATAGTCTTGTGTATTTATTTGTTCAGGTATTTATTTCTGTCTCTTTAGGAAGCTAGACATACTCTTTGAAGGATATTTTCTAATAAAATTATAGAAAGCAAACAGCCTCTACTTCCACGGAATTATAAACATAAGAAAGTATAAGTTCCTAACTGAAATTTGTAGAGCCCCTGTGACAATGTTCTGTCACCTGAACTGTGAACGTGTATTGCTTTCTTGGGCCTCCTGCTAAAAGGAAGTTCACATTTCATGTTACCCCTAACTCCTTCTCCAAACAAACTGAAGAAATCTGGGCTGAAATAAGGCTAAGAGCAAGGAAGACTGTTGCACACTTGAGAGGCCCATGAGCCCCAAGACTGCTAGGCCTGTGCCAGTAGAGACCCAAGAAGAAATGAGGAAAACAGAGATGGACAGACAGGGAAACTGGTGTTCATTTCTGAAGGAAATTTGAGAGACAGAACCAGAAAATAAAAGCCACATTGCCAGTTTAGAGAAGACATCAGATTTGTGTTGAAATTATCTTTACAGTAGAAGAATACTAAGATTAGATTGGCTCTTTGAGGGTGGTAAATAAAAAAGCAACTAAAAACTAGAGATTTTTGACACACCCACACCACCACCACCACCACCACCGTCACCACCACCACCACCGTCTTCCTATCTTGCCCTCCTCGTTCTCTAGTCTGAATGGGGAGACCATGTGTAATGAGAGGACCACATGTCACCATTCTGAAAAGAAGGTCCACCTAAATCAAAACTGTCACGTATCTTACCATAGTCCTCCTGGGTCACTTGAAAAGTTGAGTTCTTGGTTTAAGTGATCCAAGAGAATGAGCAAGACTCTTGAAAGCTGAAGGAAGTACAAACTGTTGTCTACCTTTACAAAAAGGGAAAATGAAAAGTAGTAATTAAGATTTGGAAAAAAGTATCTAACAATGTACATAAAGAAATTGAGGTCACTTTCAGGTGATAAGGAAGGAAGTTCAGGTATTTTCTTTAGTGGGCTACTTTTTTTACATTTAGGCATATGAAAGTGTGGGGAATATTATGCCACTTTAGCTTTGTTCAGCTCAAATATCTTACAGTCAAGGATTCCTACCCTTTTTGGCTGTTGTTTTTTTTTTTGTTGTTGTTGTTGTTGTTTGTATTTTTTTACTTTAGAAAAAAGTTTTAAAATGTAGAAAATCATATCAGTATTCTGCCTATCATCTGTAATTAACTAATTTTTTAATTAACATTTCATTCCATTTGGTTCAGATCTTTATTTTTTTTTAAGAAATGTATAAATAATAAGTTTTATATCACTTACCAATCACCTTCTTTTTTTCTCTCTCTATCTGGGTGCAAATAACTATCATGATTTTAGCATTCTTAACCTTTTGTGGATCTTTTGTTGTTGTTGTTGTTGTTGTAGTAAATGTGGGTAGTTCCCTGGCTGGGGATTGAACCCAGGCCCCAGCGTTGACAGTGCGGAAGCCTTAGCCACTACACTACCAGGGAACTCCCCTTTTGTGGATCTTTTTGCCCTTAAACTAAAAACCTATTTTCTGCCTCCCCCTATCCTCATGAAAGAAACATTAGCACATACACACAAAACGTCCTTTGAACTGTTAAGAGGGCTCCCAGACCCAAACACCCAGCTGGATCCTTTTGGAGTTGAGTCTTCACATTGAGAATCCCTGCTTGGGAAATTCTCTTCTTTGGAGACTTCTCTTAGCGATCAACAAACAATGAGATCTAATTTGAGCAGAGTTGTCTCTTTGCTGCTCTGGGAGCAGCTTTATATGAAGCATTCGTCTCCTGTATTTTCTGGTTTTGTTGTAGAAGATTTGTATTACAGGTCAGGAGGCAGCCATGGTGACAGTTCAATATTGCTGGAAAACCCCAATACGAGATCTTTGACAGGGTTATAATTACCCTTGCTTCCACAAGCCAAACTTTAATTTGGTTCTGTCTGTTGCCTGCTATTAGAAATCATATTGACTTAATAGCAGAATAAAAATAGAACTCCTTTCTGCCAGCTGTATCTAAAAGGGCACTTTATCAAAGGACTGTCTTCCCCTTTGTAGAGGGCCATAGCGCATGCAGAAGTGCTCCTCTTCACCAGGACTCTTTCATGGATAGAAGTCTTTCACCACTCCACTTTGGTGATATGAGTCTCCCTACCACACCCTTAACATTTTTTTCTCCTGCTTTATTGAAGCATAACTAATATGCAATAAAAATATTTGAACGTACAATTTGAGTATTGACATATGAATACATTTGTAAAAGCATCACCACCAACAAAATAATGAACATAGCCATCATTCCTCAAAATGTCCAGGCAACTATTGTTTATAGATTTGTTTGCATTTTCTAGGTTCTTATATAAATGGAGTCATATAGCATGTGCTCCTTTTCATCTGGCTCCTTTCACTTGCTTGGCATTAGTATTTTCCATTCCATCCATGTTGTTGTGTGTATCAATAATTTGTTGCCTTTAATTGCTAATTAGTATTCCATCATATGGATATGCCATCATTTATTTGTTTACCTATTGATTGCTATTTCTAGCTCTTGATTATTACAAATAAGGTGCTAAGAACATTCTATGTTGTCAAGGATCAAGAATTGAACTGAGTAAATGTGAAAATTGAAATGGCCTTATTGGGCAATTCATGAATTGGGCAACATCCCATCAAGCAAATAGAAGAGAGCAAAATGGGAGATTTTTATAGGCACAAACTGGGCAGGACAAGAACATTATTAACAAAGAAAAGAAAGAAGTGTTTCAACAAGGGCATCTTGCTTTGGGAGAAGACAGCAGGAGTCTTGTCAGGACATTCCGGACTGATTGGTTTACGGTCATATTCCTGAGATGGACTAAAGCTGCAATTCAGTCTCGGTTTTCTGTCCTGGGGGCAAGCGACTCCACCTTGGGCCTGTTGTCTTTTGATTTTTGTTCTTTGTTTTCTTAATGATATTCAAGTTTTTGTGCCTATATATTGTTTCATAGTCAATTTCCCTTGGATAAATACCCAAAAGTGGAATATTTATATCATAGAGTAGGTATTTTTTTTAACATTTTAGGAAACTAACCGACTTTTTTAAAGTGACTGTACTATTTTACATTTCCGCCAGCAGTATAGGAGAGTTCCAATTGTTCCATAGCCTTGTCAATACTTGGAATGGCCAATCTTTTTAATTTTAGCCATTCTAGTGGGTATGTAGTGGTATCTTGTTGTGGTTTTAATTTATATTGTTGAGTATCTTTTTTATGTACCTGTTAACCTTCTGTATTTTTTTTTATGAAGTATCTGTTCAGCCCTTTGCCATTTATTGTTGGGTTGTTTGTCTTCTTAGTATTGAACTTATAGGGTTCTGTATATTTTCTAGATATGAGTTCTTTGTCATATATATTTTATGCAAATAGTTTCTTTCAGGGTGTGGCATGTCTTGAAGACAAATGGGTGTCATGAAAAAAGAAAGAAATGATTATATTGCTAAGAGTTGGAAAAAAGGGGGAAATGATATGCAGCTAGAACTTGGATAAATATGAAAATAAAACCAAAATATACCTTATCTCAAATATTAAAATTTAGGATGAACTAAATGTTTTTGTTTGCAAAGGTCATCAAGTAATTTTTAGGATTCTATATGAGTGTAGGGGAGGAAAAATAATTTTTCCTCTACCCTTCTGAGTTCTTACCTGAGACCACCTGTAATGAAAGATTAACAAGAGAAAAACAGAAATTTATTAACACGTATATCTCATGGAAACATGGGAAATGCTTAGAAAAAAGTAAGTAACTCCCCAATATGGCTCCAGTTTAAATACCATCTTCAGCTAAAGGAAATAAATGTTGTGGGGGGGTTTGTGATGAGGGGGGGGTCAGCTATGGAAAGTTACTAGGAAAAATACAGTGAACAAGGGTAAGTAAGGTATCTTCTTTTAACACTAGAAAAAAAAAACAAAAAGCAAAACACATTTTTTAAAACTGAACTAGTTCAAAAGAGGGAAAGACGCCACAGGTTCTCCCAGGAGAGCTTGCAGTCAGAACCCGGAAATGTATTGTTCTTTCAGGAACAGCCCTTCTGATCAGTTGGTTGTTGCTGCTCTTGGGAATTTTGTCTCCAAGACCCAAGTCATACATTTTTTTCTACTCCCACATTTGTTTTGTCTCGACCATTACCTGACCCAAAGTCTTGGGCTTTCATGTTCTCTCACAGTGTTCTTAGGTAACTTTGAGTAATTTTTATGTATGTATATTTTATGTACAAATAAAAGTATAAATAAAGAACAGTGAAGGTACAAATAATGATTGTGTGTCCCATACGATCTTAGAGAACTATATCAGAAAGGACCTTAGAGAAACCCATGGCTCCCAAGTTTCCATTCCTCACATGAAGCAACTGGAGGCCAGTGAGTCTTACATGTTTCCCCAAGAGTCTGAAGTCCCTTGGTGACAGAGTTGCAACTTAATACGATGATGTCCAACTCTGTGTTCACCAGTAAGAGTGTGTTTCCTGTCACAATGGCTGTCATCTTCCTCATGCATTTGGCTTGCTCTTCACCCATAGATTCTTCAGAAGCCAACCCCAGAACTCAAGCACCAGTTGGCTGTTCTCTCCAAACGAGTCGCCAGTGCTGTGACTGAGCTCATCCAGGCAGCGGAAGCCATGAAAGGTAGGTTGGATTCTTTTGTGTCCTCTGAGGCAGAGGCAGAGGAAGTACAACCACTCTGAGGCAGAGCTAGTACAGCAAATGGAGCAGAGGAAATGTGCAGCCAGCACAGACCCTTTCTGGATACATGCAGTCGGAAGGAACACAGTGAAGTACACTTTTTTAAAGAATAGAGTTAGAGTTTAAAAGTAATGTCCTCCTGAAGCAAGTCTTTTCTTCATTCTTTATATTAAGGACTTAAATGGCATAATCCATCTAGAACTGCTCAGTTTTTTTTTTAAGGGTTCTGCCATTTTATATTCATCTGTGTGTTTATTCATCGGAATATTTATCCTCATTCAAATGGTATCCTTTGGGTAAATGATGCTATCTGGATACATTGTTGGCACACTCCTTTCATGGTTCCATAGAAGCAATCAGCTCCCTGGGGAAAGGTTTTCTCACCAGTTTCCCTTGGTTTGAATGGAGGTGAGTAGCTACTCCTCAAGAGTTCCCAAGAGAAGAGTGTGGTAAATTACTGTGTGCTCAGCATCATCTCAAGTTTCCTGAGGATGCTTGTTTATATAGTCCCGTGCCCTACGTTAGAAGTCAGAGTATTATTCAAGCTGGCCTTGGTTCATGAGATGTTGATTTTTGAAACTGTCATTAATGATGGCTCCTGTGGAAGGCTGTACACACACCAGTTTAAAAAACCAGGGTCACATGGGCACCCGTCTGCACCCAGCTGATCTCTGTGAAAGCTAGAGAGATGGTCCCTGAGGACAGTGCAGCTATTAATAGTGGACTCACAGAGCTCCTCTGCATTGCAAATCCAGATATTATTTGTAACTAAGACAGTGCCCTGAGGTCTGCAGCCACCAAGTATGACCATCTTTGGACTGATTTTAGGAACAGAATGGGTAGACCCAGAAGACCCCACCGTCATTGCAGAGACAGAACTGCTGGGGGCTGCAGCATCCATTGAGGCTGCTGCTAAGAAGTTAGAGCAACTGAAGCCAAGAGCAAAGCCAAAAGTGAGTGTCCCTGTGTGGCTGCTTATGTTATGTCAGTAAGTCTTTGAGTGGATGGATGGCTATGAAATGGAGAGAGGTGTGCTGCAGGGAGCTTGTCTCCTTCTCAGAGGTTGGATTAACTAGCTGCAAACCTGCTCTACCTGCCCAACACCTTAGTATAGGGTACGGAAAATACCCAGTGGGTGGGTCCTTCAGTTTAACCACCTGGAAAAATACCTTTGGGTATGCAGAGGAAGACTTCAGGCATTTACAGTCTTGATTCAGTTCCATTATACATAAAGCAGGTGTTGGCTGCTTCCTATAGGAAGACCCTATTACTAAATATGAGATTGTCACTCTCCAATTTTCTGGTTTCCATAATGCTTTTTACAGATAAATAGCAATGTTGCATCTCTCCTTCTTAAAATCAAAAGAGAGCAGTGTAAATCTAAAAAGTGCACCCAATAACTGACTTTCTCACTGGAGACTGGTTGAATGATGTGTTCTCTCCCTCTATATTTGTCATCTAGATAAATGTTTACAACTTAAGATCATGAGTCAATGTTAAGAGAAACAGCCATTTAAAGAAAAGAGACACTTTAAGTTTGGGCAATAGGAAGAATAATTGTTAAGTAAAAAGAGTGGTGAGCTCATGCTGGCCAAGGTCAAAGCCCAACCCTGCTAAGAATCTGTAACCTCCCACCCTGCCCCCCATGGCTGTCTTCAGTGGGAAGATAGTGGAACCAAGGAGTCCTCTTTTCTTTCTATTCAAGCAAGTCCCTTCTGGTACCTGCACCCTCACCTCCCTTCCAAGGACCCAAATACATCAATAAGTAAAATCTGGCTCTTTACTTCAAGAAAAATTGGACCCTAAAGGTTTAGGTATGTCTAAAATTCTACCTTTTTTCTAAGACCAAAGGATGTCACGTGGCACTGGACTACACCAGAATTCTCAAAAGCAGTGCATGGACCAGCATCGTGTGTAAACTAGACATGCGCATGAGCATGTAGTAAACCTATTAAGCTTGGGAATATTCTTAAAACCATGCAATTCTTAGAACCAATCTCTTAATAGTCGCTCTAGGCTGGGTAAAGGCATTTTGTTTTTAATTTCTCATCCGGAGGTAATTTAAAAGTTTTGTCATCTGATTTTTGGGTTTATCAGGGTCCTCTTTACTGGCCTCTAACCTGAGGGTCTTGAGTTGTTTGAGATCGTCTGAGTTTTTCCTTAACCAAGTTGAGAACTAAGCATGGGCATGGGGGCAACTCCATTTCTGGTTATGTCTCTGCTACTGTTCTGTAAATCAAGCTACTGGTGAATGGAAAATGTCCTTTCAATTTAAGAAGCAAGCAGCAACCATTGACTACGATATAGAGGCTTCCTGCTGAATTTGTTTTTCCTTTTCCTTACATTATTGTCACCAGTGGCCTCTCTGGGGGAAACTTGTGTCCGCTGATGCTGAAGTCATGTCCACTGATACTCATTCTCCTTGAGAATTAGCCCAGTGCTAATTTAACACTAACATATCACCATAGGTCTTAAGAGCTCCTTTCCAACCCTGTTGCCTTCGTCCTTTGCCAGGTCCTTCTGAGTTCTTGTCTATCTCTGAACCTGGGTTTCCCTCTGCTGGCCATTTATTTACCTCATGATTTGTGATCTGAAAAACAAAGCTATTAGAGTTCCTACCCTCATAGGCTTGTTGTCATAACAAATGAGACAATTTAAGAACATCATTTCTGATATACATTAAGACTTACTAAGCAGTAACTGTATCACCATCACTGAAAATAGGTTTCTGGGACTTTTTATCTATGACCTTCTGGGAACATGTCGGAAATAAAAAATTATTTCATAGACCCATGAGCTGATAGCCTTAGTGAAAAGAAAAGGAAAGAAGATCTAACCACTTACTTTATGGGGTGCCAAGCATGCACAAGAAGTGTCCAACCTTTTAGATGCTTCACATGGATTGATTCACCGGGTCCTTGCAACAAGTTCACAAGGCAGCCCTGTTACCATCCCTGCTCTGCCGATGCAGAATCAGAGGCAGGTTACCTGCCCAGCATCGGGTGGCCATGACTGGGCTGGGAACAGTGAGTCAGGGCTCTGCATGGCAGTTCCAGTTCACACCAGTCTCTGCAGCCTGCCTAGTGTCAGAGAGGGTGGTGCCGTCCCACTGGGGAGCTTTTCCATTTGCCCATACCCTTTGAGCCATGAACTTCACCTCTGGGAATCTGTCCTGAGCAGGAAATTAGAGAAGATGAAAGTTCTGTATGTGTAAGAGGGTTTCCCCTTTCAGCCTTGTTTGTAGCAGTGACAAGTTGGATGTGACCTGAGTGTCTCCTTGAAGTAAAAGTACACAGCTATTAAAGATAATGGTTGATAAGACTATGTGGCATAAAGAAGATGCTCATGACATAATGTAAAGTAAAATAAATTTTTAAAAAAATACAGAATACAGAATTATGTGCTCATTAGGGTTACAACGCTATGAAAAGAGCACTTGCATATGAAGGATACAGGTGGAAAATGTACAAGAATGTTGGTGGAATTGGGGTGATGGAAGGGTCTGTGTTTTCAAAATAACAACACAAATTAGTGGTGACCACTGAAGTGGCCCAGTGCACACTGCCTCTAGGATCAACTAGCCTTTGTGTTTACAGTGTGGGGGTTTATGGAAAACCAGGGAATCCTTTAGTTAAAGTCACAGGTAAACTGTTGATGTGACTCCCCTCCTTGGAGCTACCTACTTTAGATGGCTCCCATCGTCATGTTAGGAAGGATACTTGGTACTTCTAGAGTGCTTTAGGATGACCTGAGGCCTCTCTCTGCCCCATGACCAGAGGCTCCCTCCACATGGATATTATCTATAAAATTGTTTTGAAGAAACATCAGCCAAAACTATAGCTTTTATGCCTGTGTAGGAGTGCCATCTGCTTTGTGGTAATATCCACATGAAATAAAATACCTTTTGTACCTTAATAAAGGAATTTATTTTCCCAGTTTAAAAAAAAATCCCATTCTGACACCAACATCAACCATTCTTTTGAGGTTAATTGTTTCTCTTCATCCTCTCCCATAACCTAAAAGAAAAACAAACAAAAAAAGTTAAAAAATTCAAAAATAGAAAGAAAAGAAGTCCTCAGGGTATTGTGAATAAGCAGTTACTATGACATCTCTGTTCCTGTAACTTCATACACAGCCCACAGGCCCTCAGTAGAGAGGGAGTGCACTTTACTTCCATAACTGGGCAGCATTTACTGCTTTGAGGATTTGTTTTGGGGATGGGCTAT
Organism: Lyroderma lyra; assembly: GCA_004026885.1. NCBI lineage: Eukaryota > Metazoa > Chordata > Mammalia > Chiroptera > Megadermatidae > Lyroderma > Lyroderma lyra. The sequence continues at coordinate 23,705 of PVJL010012798.1, read as the reverse complement.
GTTTTTGTTGAAATTGTTTTGCTTACCACATTCTCGGGTTGCTTGTTTTAAAAGTAGAATGGTCTGTGGTTTATGAAGATGATTCCTGGTTTATTCCCACCTCAGGCCCTTAAAATTTAAGCACCTCTTCTTGCCTTCAGACACAAATAAAGAACAAGTGTGAACCCACCGTCTGCTTGGGAAGATGGTATAAACAAGGCAAAATGAGAATGCTGGCGAGCTCTGGTGCATGCCTACGATATCGCTCACGGTGCCAGTTCCACACTTGCAGACAGACTGTGCGCCACACACAGATAAAGGGGCTGCAGTGGTGACCAGCCCCTGTAGCTGTAGCCTGCAGTACTGTGCCTATTCTCGAGCTCAGTCAGACCTGGATGCCTTTTCTGCAGGCCTCTGTGTGATATGTTTGATATATTAGGTTGTTATTTAATCCAACTATATATCAAACATATTCCTACAGTGTCTTGCCCTGTCTCCGGGGGTTCCTAGTACAGTTTTAAGGCAACAGGAAACAGTATGTTAAAATCACAAGTAGATTGAAAAGACATAGTGCTCATTACATTTCATTATGTTATGTTCCATTTCCTCTTGTAGCATTTGAGACTGTTATCAGTATTGCTAGAATAATTTGTTTATTATAGAAACAAATCATAATTATTGATGTTTCGTAAAAGCTTGAGTATAGCTTAGTTTGATGCAGTGATGAATCCTTAAGGAATGTGCTCATTGGAAAACAATGGAATATTCCAATCCCATGTTTGTGACTTGAAATAAAGGTCAGGATTATAACCTCCAAACACATGTAGGTTTACATTTAATTTTAATTCATTTTTGCCCTGATCTTCAATTTAGAAATTAGTAATTTTTATCATCAAGGTTTCAGAAAAAATTCAAGCACAAATCAACTATCTGTAACTTTTCTTTCTACCTGTAATAACAAAATGTATAAACCAAAGTGGCTATACCAGCTGTATGGATTATGACTTACCAGGCTTTATATAAACCTTGGTTAGGACTAAACATATCTAATAAAGATAATGTAGTGTGGACTATACTCTGTCTGTTGAATTTCCTGTTATATGTTAACTTATCAGTAGAGGTTGATAATGTTTAGACTAATCCGACAATCAGAAAGTAATTCCATAGCCTAATTGGGTGCAACAGGAAGTTGGAGATTATGAATATTTTTTCCTGGCACAAAACTGCCTTCTTTGTTTGACTTTGACCTCTTCCTCATGGAAGAGCCTGTGAAGTATGTGTGAGTTCATTCTGATTTCTCTCAAGAGAGCTGTTTTTGCTAATAGCTCAGCTTTTGGGAGGAGAAAAGAAGTGTTCTTTTAAAGAGCACTCCTGAGTGAGCGTGTGTGTGTGTGTGTGTGTGTGTGTGTGTGTGCACGCGCGCGCACGCCTGTGTCTGCAGCACCTCTCACAGGTGGTGAGCCAGTGGTTTGCACAGGTGGCTCAGAAAGGCTTTCTTTGGTTATGTCTAGCAGCCATGTCCAGGTTGCTTGCCCTGAATGCACAGTGACAGGTCACAGCGGAAACAGCAGAGAAGTGATGACACAGGGCTGGGAAGTGTAGTGTTGGAGTCCTGGCTTCTGGAGTTAAAAAGTGGAGGCTCCCCCTGGAATCTTTCTCCACTGAAAAGTCATCGTGGGTGTCAGCAGGAGCTCTTTCCGACTGTTTTCAAGATGCTGCTGGAACCACCTTCATGCGGCGAGAGAACATGATTGGGGTCTTGAGTTCAGTTAAGGTTGTTTGACTGAAATGATAAATGATCATGGAAAAGAGATAGTTAGTTATTATGAATAATGAAACACAGTTTTAAGAGGACCTTTAGGGGAAGCCCATTCATTAAAGTTGATGTGATTCTTTTGTTTCCTTTGGTAATTTTGCTGTTGACCAGTGTGGTGTACTGATTAATTAGGTGAGTGGGAAAAGGCCACCAGATAGTTTCAGGGAGGAAGAAGAGAAGCAGATCCAGTATTTTCTACATGGCCAAACTGTGGGCTCTGAGCTTATCTGCCACTGGTTGGTTCCAGGCCAGGAGTCGTGTTGGGTGTGAAAAGCCAAGTTGTGTGGGCACTGGGCCAACATGTGTGTCCCGGTAACTCCCCACCAGTAGGACAGCAGGTCCTTGTCAGACCCTTCTCAGACACGTAGAGAAGTCGTATCAAAGGGGCTTACGATGTACCGACTTTATCTGATTAAATCTTTGAAAGAATTCTGTTAACTTTTCTTTGTTCATATATTTCCTATATGAACAAAGTCCTATTCAAGTGCCTTTCTTTTCTTTTTTTTTTTTTTTTTTTTTTTTTGAGAGAAAGAAAACATGACAAAACCTTTAAGAATTTTTCCATTGGACCGAAATAGCATCACAAAATCATTTTAGTAGCATTACTTTTCACTTTAAAAAAAAAGTAGTAAAGCCGGGGTGCTGCCAGAAAACCAGTCCCAAGGTGTTGCTGCTAGTGGTGCAGGTCGGGACCTGTTCTGATGGGCGCCGCATGAACGTGCGCTTGTTGCACGTTGTGACGCAGAAGGTGGTTCCGCCCCAGGCTGCAGGCATAACCATTTGTCAGTGCTCTCTCCCTGTCATACCCCCCTTGTCTGTTTACAGTTTTGTGGGAGCTTTCCCTCAGACAAGCCGGGCCCACTTGTCTGGGCTCCTGTCAGCCCTGGTCATTCTAGGAGGTTTCCCTTTCATTAGAACCAGTTAGGGTGGTGGTCCCAAAGACAACCCAACCATGGGTCCTCCAAAGCGAAGCTGATCTGACTCTTAAACAGTTGGGTCTCTGGGTACTGGCGAAGGTCTCCCTCAAGGCACCTCTCAGTTCAATACCAGAAGCAAACCGGTAGCAGCCACACTCACTGCAGGAAAAGGAGAAGTGTGGCTGCCTGTTCCACTCAGCTTCCAGCTGGCAGGAAAATGCCTTACTCGTGTTTCAGGACTACTCGATGTTGGCTTCCTTTTTTTCTCTCAAGGACATTTAAATTATATGGACATTTATGAAAAAAAAAAATGCTTTTTAAAAAATATGCCCACAGAATTTATTTTTGTTTGTTGTGATATGACCTTGTTTTTAATATTAATAGCAAGCATTCTGCAGAACTTTTAGTACCACAGAAGAGCAAAGCATGATCCCTAACTGGGAAGACAGTTCCATGAGCTAGCTCGTAGTCCGGTTTTGCAGCCAATTGTGAGAAAAGCAACCCCAATATGTCAGCTCTCAGCAAGGCAGGTTCTCCAAGGAAGTGTTCAGGGAGGGAGGCAGAAATCTGGGCAGTGACCCTTCGGCCATATTCCATGGGTAACTCAGGGGAACCGTCAGTTCATTGGGCGAGGTGGTTGCAGGGATGTAATTCACGAGAAAAATGGCAAGAGAAAGGACCATGGATGGAAACGCCTTTCCTCTGCCCACCACGGGCCCAGGGACCTGTCAGTGGGGACAGGCCTGCAGGGGGATTGGTAAACATACTGCAGGAACGAGGCAGGGGTCCTCCCTGGAGGAAGCCGAGAGAGGAAGGGAGGGAAGTAGGCCCTGCTTGTGTTAGTCAGCACCTTCCTAGAAGGGTGGGATTTGGAACCACAGCAGGTCTAAGCTCAAGGAGCAGGAGGGTTGAGTTTGCTTCTCAGATTACAAACAGAAAACCGATTGATACACAGTCAGAAAGTACAGAGCCATGATGAAAACCCAGGTTGTCCCACTTCCTGGCCAGGTGTTGAGGGAGAAGCTGGAGGGAGTGCTGACCCTGTATCATGTGTCGCTTTATACTTCATTTAGCTTCGATTTGTGTTTTGTATTTGTAATTATTTTAGGCTGTAATAAAAAATGGCAGCTAGAACTTTTATTAGAATTATGAGTGTAAAGCAGCATGCAGAATGAGAAAAAAGTAGTTTAGCCCAAAGTCTGAAAAACAACTTTTAAAACCCCAAAAAGGTATGTGTGGTAATAGAAATAATAACAATATTAGTTGCTAGTAGCTGTTGCGTATTTATGAGTCACTTATGTTCTATGTATATTATTAATTTACTTATAACAATCTTGTAGGTAGGAGGGAAGGTAGGTTCAGAAAATGAATTGCTACAAAAATTATGTTCTCAGAATACCTAAAGGCAAAAATAGATCGATAGATAGATAGATAGATAGATAGATAGATAGATAGGAAAGACCTCCTGTTTTCTGTCGCCTTACCACCCTCCTTTCCCTTCTCCTACCCCTTAAGCTCCTGAAACTTTAGACCTGTCAGAGCAAAACAGGGGTCTCACGTGGTCTCAGTATGGGGAGCAGGCAGCAAAAGAGCCAACCCAAAGTGTGGTCTTTCCTAAGAGGGATCTCACCAGACCTCTAACTTTTTAAATGGGGAGTTCTGCAGAAGATCACCAAACAGAAAAAATATCAGCAAAAGTGTGTTTATACCTTTCTCAGAGCTACCAAAAAGCCAAGATGAGGAGAATGTCATCCTTGGCTCCAGTCTGCTGGACAGTCCAGGAAAGACAGTTGCTAAGAGCTGGTGGTGACCTGGCCAGTAACCTTTTTGAGTGGACAGGAGCAGGGAAAAGAATATGGTACAAAAGATGAGAAGATGGCTTGCACCACACTCAGAGGCTGTGGCTGACACCTTCATTAAGCAAAGTAAATTCATAGTTTGCACATCCGTTGTTTTCCCAGCATTCTTTTATCAAGAGAGCCTCTTAATAAAATGCCAAAGATGCCACTGTGTTTATGTTTGTATAATCTATGCATTACTCAATGTCACCAACTATGAAAGCCCTTTGAGGGCCAGGCAGAGTACACAATTAACCAACCCCACGGCCTTAAATAGGGCAGGAGCACATGCATGGATGTGTCTGCCTTCATCCCCCAGGAATCAGGAATGGACAGTTATTTATGCGGGTGCTGACTCTATGCATTTCTTCTTCTCTAACTATGCAAAGTGTCCTCTGGCTGAACTCTAGAACTTGGGAGACTCATTTCAAATGAATACATTCATTCAATAAACATTTATCACATGGGCTTCTCTAGTTTTGCGTTTGAGACATAAGTTGAATAAGACACAGTCGGTGCCCTGGAGAAGATCACAGGCTTGTAGGATTCAGTTAACTGGTGTCTGATTTCCTTAACTCAGGCCAGCATTTCCCACTGAGTAACCTGTACCACCTCCATTAGAAATGCAGATTTCCAGGCCCTACCCCAGACCCACCAAAGCACAACCTGCGTCTTTAACCAGGTGATTCTGAGCAAGAGCTATCATTGCAGCCCATTTAATGAGAACATTTTCTTAAGTTCATTGTCTTGTTTGATGCCAGTGGCTTTAAAGAAATATAAAAAGCTATATGTGCAGGAGTAGTTATAGCCTTCAAACAATTATTTTAACAACCTAATGGCTCCATTTGTTAGAGTGGGGGGGGGGGGGGGAAACCCAGGAGTGAGGATTTCACTCAGTCTCCCATAAACCAGAGGGACAGAACCAGGAACCTTTGGTGAGGTCAGTAAAATATCTCAGCTAAAGAGGATCTTAAGAGACCAACCAATTGAGCCTTTCCTGGGAGAAGAGGAGGGCTCAAAGTGAGGAACCCGGCCTCCTGGTCCATGGTGTGGGTCTCCAGGTTCTTCACCCCACCCCCGTACAGCACCTCCAATTTGCTGTTCATCTCCCAATTAGGGTTAGGTTTGTTCTATTAGCAAATCCTGCATTTTCACTGTGATCCTTTTAGGAAAGTTTTTCTAAGACCAAGCCAATCCCATGTCTCTCCTTTTTTGTAATGTGGTTAAGTATGTGTCTGTTGCCCTTCTCTTGCTGCCCCACCCCCACCCCTCTCTCAGATTCCATCCCCTATGCTGGGGGGGAGTGGAAGCTAACAAGGAGCCCTGACTGGTGCTCTTGGCTTTTCACTGAGAGTCTTCTTGGCCCAGGGAGATCGCATTTCCTCTGAAGCTGAAAGTTGTGTGTTGTCTTGATGTCTGATGCAGCAGGAGCACTAGGGTGAGCACTGAGTGCTAATGGCAGACCTGGCCTACAGAAAGAAAAGCAGGTCCAGCAGACAGAAGGCAGATCTCATCACGGAACTCCATCCAGACAGGAGCATCTGAGCATTTCCCTCCATCTCTGTTGCCATCACCGTCGGCTTTATTTAGCTGTTCTTGGGAAACTCTCTAGTATTTTTTTTAATCAGAGCAAATGTCTCCCAGAAGTAAGTCTTTCAGCCCTGTCCATGTTTAACGCATAGAGATGTTATGGAAAGAAAAATTAAAATTCATCAAAGGGCATTACAGAAGTTGCTGTTGTAAGGAAAATCAGTGGGTGTCAAAAATATCTATTTCAAGCATGTGTTTTGCCCCCCCCCAAAAAAAAAAGAAAAAAGAAAAAAAGAAAAAGAAAAAATCCAGGGCAGCAGTAGAAAACGTGGGAGAGAAACCTTTTAATTCAAATCAAATCCATTGCAATGAGATGATTCTATCAGATCAATCCATGCTTTAAGTTAGAAGTTAAATTTAAGGAAATTCCATATTTGCAAATCCTAAAATTTGGGAAATCAGAAATCTGCTGATGGGACACTCCGCCCTGTAAAGTGGACTCAGTCTTAATATACATAATGAAGCCAAGGCTGCTTGAGACAGGAGTCCAGGAGATTTTGAGGAGACAACTTGGGTCTCTGTTTTCTCATCTGCAAAAGGAAAAGGGGCTCCCTTTGAACTCAAAAATTCTGTGATTTCCTCTGCCTTAATCTGCTATATGCTTGACTTTCTTTTGCAGAATGAATTTTCCAAAAAAGCTCTTAATTTAAAGTCATTGAATATATGTATCAGAACCTAATGTCATCTCTTTGGGGCTGTGTATAACAATACCTTTTATGTCAGACTGTCTTATAATGAGTCATTTTGTATTGCAGTCAACAAATTTTATGTTGCACCACCACTACTCCCCCACCCGTACCCCATAAGGAAGAAGCCAAAATGATTCCTCTGCAACTGAATCTATTTCTGTCCTGAATGCTCCTAGAGCAAGACTGGGTCAGAAATAAGAAAGGCCAAACAGCTTCTGTCCCAGAACTTCTTATGTGCTGCTGTCGCCCTTCAGATGTGCATAGAAACATTATTTTGATAATATGGGGTTTTTATGTGGCCATAAAAAATAGGGAATTGGAAAAGAATTGTATCCATGTATCCATCTTGTCTGGTGTCTCATCTGGGATCATTAGTGAGCCCACTTTGAGCCTCTAACAGAATTATTCCTCCCTGATGTCCTAAGCAGTGGCCTAGGCTAGTGAAAACATATGGTTATGGAGTCATAGAGATTTAGGTTCAGGTCTGGTTTAGGGCCTTCATGCTGCCACGTGGCCGTGGTTCCAGTTCTCCACCTCCCTGAGCCTCAATTTTCTCACTAAATATAAGGATATAGATAACTATAGTATGGGATTCTTTTTCTCTTTTTTGGTGAGAAACAAGTTAACATACATGGAAGTGCCTGGCAGAACGCTTGCACATAGTAGGCACTATTAAAACTATTGCTGTTGTGCAACATTGCAGATGTACTTAATGCCATTGACTTGTCCACTTAAAATTTGGTTCAGAGGGTAAATTTTCTGTTACCACACAAGGAATAGTGTGGCTACCCCTCACCATCACCCTGTAATTCCTAAAAGGTACCAGCCATCATATTCTAGGACCTAAGGGGAACGTAATGGTATGGACACAGAGTATTAGAGCTGGAGGGGCCCTTGGAAGTCCTCTAGTCTGCTGCCCCATGTGATGGTCTTCCATCCCTCCCAGCCCAGGACCAACATCTTCACGTTTGTCCCACTTTCCAAAAGCTTGTCTTCAGCTTCCCAGGGGGTTTCAGCCGCTCAGGGCACAGTGGTGGTAACGTTACAGCAGAGCCCTAGTGGCCTGAAAACACCCATGTCAAGGGGGCCAGTGCTCTGCCCCAGGGGGCACCAGGCCTCTGGTCCAGGTGACTGAGAGAACTTCAGCTTGATGGGAGTTCCCTTTCATGACTGGGGAACCTGTGGGTGGTGTGTAACTCGCTTAGCTGCAGAAAGCTAAATGCTGTTTTGCTTTTGTTTTTACCCCCAGAAAAATAAGACTTTTCACAGCTCGTAGCCATCTTTCCTTTTTCCAGCCCATTTTTGAGCCGCAAGCCCTGGAAGGGTGTGCCACCACCCACTCTTTGGACTTTGATCGTTTTTATTTGAGTTGTTGATGCTGATGGAACTATTCGAGTGTATTTTATTCGTAGTGAATTTATGTGTCTTTAAAGATTCTGGTCTGGAAAAATAGTCTGCCTTAGAATTTCCTGACTTAACCTTTGTGTAGCACATCAGTGCTGGCAGCTTTCAGCTTTCCGAGTGGGGGCACAGGGCAGCAGCAGAGCCAAGGACGGCCTGCCAGCTTAGGCCTCTCCTCCCCGGTGTGGTTTGTCAACAGAAAGCAGTAGATGGATGAAGAGCCAGGTGACCAAGCAGTAAGTAGTTTGGTACAAAGCACCCTTTATGGACACGAATTGCATGTGACGCTCTTTTCTTTTGGTTATAGCAAGCAGATGAGACACTGGATTTTGAAGAACAGATCTTGGAAGCTGCTAAGTCCATTGCTGCTGCCACAAGTGCCCTGGTTAAATCGGCCTCGGCAGCCCAGAGGGAGCTGGTGGCCCAAGGAAAGGTAGGGAAAGATGTGAATGCTTTTGGCCTGACCAAGGAAAACGCTGCTGTGCCTTCCTTCACTGAACAGCTGGCCTTTGCTCCAACTGCCTGAAAACTTGTTTGCTTACATCTAACAAACAGAAGGAAGGGTTTGGCTTCCGGGCCTCTCATCTGCTCCTGGTTAAGGAAAGCACCCCACTCCGGACAGCAATTCAGGCCTGAACGAGACATTTATATTCCCACTGTACATTAGGCTATTTAAAGATGTAAGCTGTCATATTTTCCTCTTCGGAGACTTGATAATACCATCTTCCAACTCCAATGGCTCCATTCAGTTTTTAGTATCCGTGCTGCCAAAGCAAACACATCCATTCATGTTTTTAAGACTGTTGGGCTGAATGCCGCCCAGCTCTGCAGTTAGCATTTTCCTGAGCCCATTGGTCAAAAGGCCAGTCTGGTTTTAAATATAAGATTTCTTCCATCTTTTTCATCTCTAGCCACCCATTCCATCTGTATTAACACAAAAGCATAGTTCTTTTTCAGTGATCCAAAGGATTAATAGCATATGAGACATCCTGGCTATGGGAAGGTCTTCCAATTTAAAACACTCTGTGTCCTGTTGTTCCCATGCAACGTGGAACCACCCCCCAGCCAAGTTGAGCCTTGCAGAGAGCCTCTCAAACACAGAGGCACTGTGGAAATCCTGTCAGGTTGTGGGTTTGGGAGATTTGGTCACATAATTGGCAGTCACTTCTGTGTGATATGAAAAGGCCTCTGCTGTGGGTGTACAGATAGATATGACTGTGTCTTGACCCAAGAATGCGTAACCCAGAGAGGAACTTATCCCCAACCAGTGCCCGTCCAGCTTCCTCCAGAAGTCGTTGGTGAGCTCAGCCAAGTCTTAATCCAACCCACGCACTTTGGCTTCTCTTTCTAAACCATCATGTGGTATGTTTTTCAATTTCAACGTATGCACATCTTCCCATGTGGCATGAAGTCTGTCCCTTCCTGCTTCTCACTCATTCCCTATAGATGTTGCATAGCTGACCTTACTTATCAAGTACTGTTGACCAACCAATATGTATAGACCAAAACTGGATCAGAGAGAGGAACATCCTACCTAAAAACTTTCATTTCATATATAAAGGGCCAACCATGTGCCAAACACATTGCTGGATTCTAGAGAATCTAACTTGAATGTGGCAGAGCCCCTGTCCTCCAAGGGACTCATATGTTCAAGCATTTAAAAAATTACTACAGGAGGTGCAGCCGGGGTTGGATGAGCTTTAGGCTTATATGCAGGACCTTGGGGTTTCATCTGATATTCACAAACCTCTGATGTGATTCTTGTAATTGCTAACCAATCCCCAATTTCATATTCAAATTGAGATATTCATTTCTTACCTCTCTAAGCACTTCCCATGACTATGAAGGCATTTCCTCCCATAGCTCCTCCCTCTACAGCTGGACAAAAAATATTTCACTTGTAATTTCTAAATAGAAACAGAGACCATCTTACTTCCAGCCTCTTTTCTTCCCACCCCTGAAAAATAAAAAACCCTATATTTCCTTAAGGATCTGCACTTAATTGCACTGAAGGAAGTGTACCTCCCTTCTCTGCATTGTCTGCCCCAAAAACCCTAGCATGGCTGTAGGATCTGTAGTCAGGAGAAATTTAAGTTTCCCTTGGCCCTTAACAGAAGAGGCCTCAGGGGTTCCCGTGTTTGAAATGAAGAAAGGTCAGCAGAGGAAATAAGCCTGTAAAGGCAGCCCCGATCCACCATGCCTGCGCTGTTCTCCCAGAAACACAATACCTGCCCAAGAAGGGGGCCTTCGGGAGCATTTCAGAGTGACTCCTGGTGGCCCACATGGAAACCAGCCAGGCTGTGCTGGTGCAGTGCTGGAGTGGCCAGGTTCCACGTGGGAAAAGGGGCTCCGTCCTCACGGGGGTGCTGACAGTGGGAGTCCCAGTGGTGCTGCGTGTCTGATGAGATGTGTTTCCCTCCAGTTCCAGGCAGTGCAGGATCTGAGGGCCTGCGGGTCCCCTTGCCCCTTCCAGCTCTCATAGCAGATTTCTAACCTCACTCTCTAGGTGGGCTCCATCCCCGCCAATGCCGCAGATGACGGACAGTGGTCACAGGGACTGATTTCTGCCGTGAGTTGCTTGCTCCTTTCTCCCCATTTGCTTTGTGGATTCCCTGAGGGAGGTTTGGGCCCTGGGTCACTTCTCTGTTGACTGTCCCCAGGCCCGGATGGTGGCAGCTGCAACCAGCAGTCTCTGTGAGGCGGCCAATGCCTCCGTTCAGGGACATGCCAGTGAGGAAAAGCTCATCTCATCGGCCAAGCAGGTCGCCGCTTCCACGGCTCAGCTGCTTGTGGCCTGCAAGGTGAAGGCAGATCAGGATTCAGAGGCCATGAGGCGGCTACAGGTAATGGTCACTGATGCTGGTGGGAAAATACTCCTGTTGGAGCGGGTAAGTGTCACCAGAGAGGACAGCCTCACTTCCTTGGCATGACCCACCAGGCCTTCCATCAGCCAGCTCTGTCCCACGTTTCTCATTCTCTACCACGTGCGGCCATGCATCCTACACCCTGCTGCCCCACCAAACTGACATCCTCCACCTGCGCCTTCTGGTCTCTCTCCTGCTCAGGATGTCCTAGCCCTCCTCCCCACCAGCCCAGCCTGGTGAACTCCTACTGGTCCCTTAGGACTCAATTCCAAAATCACCTCTTTTGGGAAGCCCTCCTCAACTCCCTGGCCTCCAGCAGTCAGTCCCCCCTCTGTCCTGCCAGAGCCCCACACCAAACCACTCTTACAGTTCCTGTCACTGGTGCCACTACATTTATCTTTTATATCTGTCCTTGACAAGGCTGGGAGCTTCTCAGGTGCAGGCTCCACATCTTCATCTTTGCATCTGGCATACCTAAGCTGGTGCCTGTTTCAGTGGAAGCCCTCATTCACTGTCTGCGGAAGAAGGGAGTGAAAGGACTAAGGAATTTATAGGAGACTGTTGCTAAGTTTCCCAGAGCCCACCAACATACATACCCATGACGGTGACAGTCAGGTCCTTCCTAGCATGTATGTTTTCCTGATGGCTTTAACTATGGAAATATCTTAAACACAGTGAAGGAAATGTTTGAATGAAGAAAAATCACATAGCAACATCTTCACATGTCAAAAGCTGTCATTTTTTTCTCTTCCTGTTTCTATCTATGTACAAAATAATTTTGTCCAGTTTTAATCATAGCAAGAGACCTGCTTTTTTTTCACTTAACGTTTTATCATACTTATCTTTTTCCCTGAAGAAAAAGCTTCATAATTTCTCTATGCAAAGCCAACTGGTCCATTCCTCATGAGTCTCATTCTTAGTGATTGCATGATATTACATCCACTGATTATGCCAGAATTGCCCTATACTTTGGACATTTTGTTTCCAATTTTCTACATTTTTATTACTGTAAGTGTTATAATGCAGGTCATTTATGTTCTAAAAATATATTTATGTAAGTTATGAGTAATTTCATAAATGGCAGAAATACTTGAACAAGTCCACCAAAACTCAGAACTCTTGTTTTATTTTGAAAGTCCTGAAGTGCATTTCTGCTGTTTGGTTCTCCTGAGTGTCTCTCTGACCCTCCTCCCTCACCTTCAGTTGACTCCTGGGATAAACCCTGGAGAAATGGGGAGCCGTATGCCATGATTGTGTGGTTCATGGTTCTGGAGAATACTCCTGGGGAAAACACCCTGAGTTAAGAAGGGCCTGGGTTCAAGTTTTGTCTCTGCCATGTATTAAGTGCATGCACTGACACAAATCACTCAAAATATTTCAAGCTTTATTTGGCCTCATCTGTAAAGTGGGCATAGAGATGCCTGCACTGGTTCTTATAAAAGTGAAGACTATGAACAAGCTTTTGTAAATCCTAAGGATTTACACAGATATAACACAGCATCACCCTTATTATCACTGTTGCGGATTTAACTGGATGCTGCAGGGTCATGTCTGAGTCTTTTACAATGACCAACCCAGAGAAACTCTGCGGCTAGACAGCCCTGTGTTCAAATCCAGCTCTATAACTTCTAGACAAGTAACTGCGTTTCTACATCAGAAAAGTGAACGAATGATTTCTGACCTCATAAAGCTATTTTGAGAATAAGTACATGATGACTACTTGTCAGAGATTAATCAGGTTCCCCTTCACTTCTTGTGCAAGCCCTCATAGTCCCTATGGGTCACTTTAGATTACTAACCAGGAGCCAGTTAACTTTGAATGAGAAGAACTCTCAACTTTCTGATGTCTAACCCTCAAGCACAAGTTCTTGACTCTGAGGGGGCTGGGTAAGGAATTTGGGAGGTTTAAAGCCTTGGCCATCATTAGAAGAAGATCCCAAACCTCAGGTGGCAAAAGACAAATCCCCAGGGCCATGCTTCAGGAGCATTAACAGCAAGCCGGTGTGAGCTGTAGCCCTTACTGAAGATCGGAACTACTCATTGAAAAGCTTTACATCACCTGTCCCTAACATTTGTCCCATGCTTGAACCTGTGAAGTAAAGCCCAGCTGTGACTATAAAAGTACATCTGTGAAGGCCTTAGTTACTATGGGCGTCCCAGACCTCTCATGCAAGGGTAGTTGGTGTTTTCACAGCCCTTCATTCCTTCAAAAAACATTCAGTGAGCACCAACCCTGGGCAGCCACTGTCCTGCCCTCAAGTTACTATCTACAAGGCGGACAGGCAACCACAAGCATGGACAGGGCTGTGAAGAAGCCCACCTGCAGCACCCCAGGAACACTGGGGGCAGGGGGTGGGGCAAGGTGGAATGAGAAAGTGATGTCCAAACCAAGTCCTCAAGTATTTCTAAATTGGATGGGGCAGGGCGAGGAGGTTCTCTAGACCAAGGAGGCAACCCTGAATATTAACACACATATCACAATGCTGCAATCATTTGTTTACATAATTATAATTCCCCTCAAAAGTTTATGTTCCTTGGGGGCCAGGAACTGGATGTCATTCATCTGTGAATGAGCTAAGGTTAGGTAGGTGCCAATGATGGCAGAATCAGTGGGTAGATAGATAGATGGATGGGTGGACGGATGGACAATCAATGCATACTAACTAGAAAGAACTTCTGTGTTGTACTGGATGATAAATTGATTCATAACCTCATGAACCATACCTTCATGTCTGTTCTTGCCAGATCCAAATGGCTGTTTCTAATGATAGAATGTGCATTTTGTTCCCTCTCCAGGCGGCAGGAAATGCTGTGAAAAGAGCCTCAGACAATCTTGTTCGTGCAGCCCAGAAGGCAGCATTTGGCAAAGCTGATGATGATGATGTTGTAGTGAAAACAAAATTTGTAGGGGGCATTGCTCAGGTTTGTGATTCAATCCAGACAATGTTTACTTCCACAATGGGCATTATGTTATATCAGAGACATAAAAATAGCAGTGACTTACACAAGATAGAAGTTTATTTCTCCCATGTAACAATCCAGGTGTAAGCAGTCTAAAAACGATGTGGTAGCCTCTTTGCGTCTGAGACCCAGACTCCATCTCCCTATTGCTCCATGATCCCTGAGATGTTGCCCTCGGCCACTGGGTCCAAGGTGGTTCAATAACCACCTGTGCTTCTCAGCCAGCTGGAAGAGGGAAGGAGTGGGCAGGCATGACCATGGAGTGGCCTACATCACTTCCTCTCACATGGCCAACCTCACTGCAAAGGAGGCAGGGAAATGTAGAATTCTTAGTAGTTATGTGCCTAACTGAAAATCAGGGGCTCTATTATAGAAAAGGAGAAGAGGAGAAACTGGAAAACAGTGCTATTATCAGGTATATAAAATGATGTTTGGAGCTGCTGCCCCTTCAAGATATTTGACCCAACAGAAAGAATGAATGGTGACCCCTCCCCAGAATCTTTTAAGAGTAGATGGGATAGCAGAAGAGTAGCCTGACTTATGCAGGACTGCATTCTTGTGTGTGGGACTGAGGCAGAAACGTTAAGAAATCAGGCTTGCTGTTTAGGGTATGTGTTGATATAAATCCATTATATGAGATTGGTTTCCTTCTTAGTGCAAGGAACACCAAGACCCGTTACTGGAGTTACTCATTCATGTGCCTTCCTTAGCTCTTCTTGAACACTCCCTCTATTTGGATATACAGTGGATGCATTTTTACCAAACCCCGTTTCTCCATGCACTAGTTCCTTAGGAAGTTCCATGAAGAAAGGTCTCTGATCAAATAAGTCTGGGAAATACTGCACTCTCTGCCCCACCTTGGAGTATCACCATGCTCGTTGGCCTAGTAAAGGCTCTGAAAAGGCCCACAGGAAAGAAATCTATTTGACTTTTTTTTTTTTTTACACAAACTTAACCTTTTTCACACAATACCTACGCATGAATATTCCTTGGGTCATACTTTAGAAGTATGAAATAAATACAGAAAAACCATCTGGCTTTAGCTTCAGGACTCTGGGTTTAGTTTCAGGAATGCCTGGGCCAGGTCTGACTCCACTCGCTGGGAGCCTTCAGAAACATGGGTGCCACCTCTCAGCTTCAGGTTTCTCTTTGGAAAAATGGGATGTTCAATGAGACATCCTTCACACTGTTGCCACAAAGTTGATGGGACACTCCATATAAAGTGCTTACACCAGAGTCTGGTGCATAGTAGGGATGCAATAGATGTTCACTACTAAATCGCTGGCGAGAAGTCCACTTATTTTCTTGGGTCAATTGGGTTGTTGGTCTCAAAACCCAAGCCGTGATCCAGAGGCTGGTCTCCAGAGTTAAGCATACTTATTCTTGGTGTCCTATTATAATAGAGGCTGTAGGAGTTAACGAGGCAGGCAGTGCAGGCAGAGGGCTGTGTCCTAGAAAGTTTTAGATTCATCCAGCTTGCTGATTTCCTTCTAGATTATCGCCGCCCAGGAGGAAATGCTAAAGAAAGAGCGAGAACTGGAAGAAGCAAGGAAAAAACTGGCCCAGATCCGCCAACAGCAGTATAAATTTCTGCCCACTGAGCTGAGAGAGGATGAAGGCTAAGGCCGGAGCCAAGATGCCAAGCCCCAGGGGATAGCTCTGCAAGAACAGGGCAGACAGTGTTCCTGAGAGGCCGGGCACTTCCCTGGAAGCTGCCTGCCTCCCTCCGGGAACAGCCAGAGCTCTGAGTGCTCATCCTCACATCTCTGTCCTGTTGGGCACCGGCTGCATGATCGTGATGTCACACGGTACAGTGTCCCACCCACAGCTCCTCTGCCACCTCCCCTCACGCTCACCATATCTCAGGAGAGAGGGGTGCACATTTCGTGGACTGTTACCAAAAAAAGAGAAGTCAGTATTACGTCGTTCTCAGACACTTGTACTTTTGTTGGTCCTTCTCTAGGCCTGTTCCTGGGCCTTTTGTGAAATCTTAACAGAGAAAAAAGAATGGCCTGAGAAAATCATTGATGCCATAGATATTCAAAGATAGTCTTCTCCCTCTCAGGAGAAGGTGGAAGTTGGAGTTGAACATGGTTAATAAAAGCCCGAAACATAAACCAGTGTGGACTCCAGGAGGGTGACGAGGGTCATCCTTCTGTCTCGAGCGCTGGCTCGCCCCAAGGGTGAGGAATTTTTGCTCCTGTTTGCACGCCTTCTTCCCTCAGCATGTGTTCTGTGGCCCAGAAAATTAGGAACAATTATTTGTTTCCTCCAAAATCCAAGGGGCAGAGGTATAGGGGACCGTCAGGGCTCGGTGAGCAGGGGCTGTAATAAAATGTGTGGGCTCCTTACTCTGCACAGGCTGTCTCAGTTCATACAAATCCATCCACACAAACTCACGTCCCCCTGAACTGTAAGCATTCGAGGTGGGGATTCAGCTAAAATAAAGCAATCCCTTAGTGACTCCATCTTCCAAGTCCCACATCGGTGACTCTGCCCTTCAAGTGGTCACAATACAGAACTGGAAGGCATCTGTTTAAAAATCTGTCACCTTTCCTCCCTCCCAAGATGAACATTTTCCCTTTTTCTTAATATACCTAAAATCTAGATACAACCTAAAGTCAACATGAACGTTTGACAAGATAGTTTTGCTTATCAGTGCATCTTATAAGTGACGATATGTGGTATTTTCAGAGTCCATCTTCTGGATGGCACTCCCAGAATTTCGCATGTCCGCCCTCTCTCCTCGTTCCAGAGCCCTCTCTTTGGAAGGGCATTTTTGAGACTAAATTTACCTTTTATCTGAGCCTCAACCCAGGATAGTACGTGAAGGATGAGCAGCTCATGGGATAGTTCCTAATGCCAAGTAGCAAGTGTCTTTGAAACAATCCATGGAGGGAAAACAGTGGTGATGGAGGTACATGGTTCTCAAAGCTGGTGACTGCGGAAGGCAGCGCTCCGCCACATCTCTGCAGTCACGTGGTGTCACATCTCGTCCACAGTTTCAGAATTGTAGAGTTTGTCTTCTGGGTGCCACTCTGGTGTCACCTTCAGACCTTGCCCAGCAGGCCTGCTTTAGCAGACGCTAGCCCATGTCATGGTTTTAAAATGTCATTCAACTCTTGACAGTTTCCATCTTCATGAGAGACAAGTGCTACACCCAGTAGCATTTTTCCCAGTGGCAGCATAGTGTCAGCGAAAGTGGGTGGACAGTGCATGCGGGTGGGTGGGGATGGAGGCGCCACCAGGAAGGGTATAGCTGGCGGAGCCCTGGCATCTCGGGGGACGCTCACACATTTGGGCTTGTGCTCTCTGAGTGTAGCTAGTACAGCTCTTTGTCTCTGCCCTGGGCTGTGTCCCCTTGTACCTCAGGATGAAACTAACGGCCCCATGGACTGGGTGTCCTCCCCAGGACACTGCAGACAGGCCCGGGCTGCTTTGAGAGACCCTGAGGGACCACACCCAATGGCTCAGAGTCAAGCTTTGCTAACGCCCGCCCATCACAGGACTGGAGGGCCCCTGCATTGCCCACCCTCACCCCCTTTTCCTCCAGACTGCGGTTGCCCCCACCTTCTGCCTGTGCCCAGTCACATCCTGGCATTGCACGCAGTGAGTTCTCTGTCCCTGCCTCAGAGTCATTTAAAACCTCTACTGCATTTGATACAGAAAAACTCCAGAGATGAGCCAAATGGGAAGGCCTGTCCTGTACACGTCAGAGAACAGACGTGTGCAAAGCTTATTTTTGTTGGACCCGTGTAAATACGGTCCTGTCTGGACCATCCTGCGAGGAGCTTTAGGGAAGTTAGTTTGCAGCGACCCCGCCCCCCCCCCCGGTGTGGCGCTGGTTTCCCACCTGGCTCGTCCTAGTCCAGCCTGCACGCATATACACCAATGGCCTCCTGGCTGGCTGGGTCATCCTTCATTTCACAGAACAGTTGAAAGGCTGTGCTTTGGGCATTATTTAATAGGTGCTATGGCAGTTGTCCCCATGACATTGAGGGGGCCTTCTGGTTCTTCTTCAAAGGGAAATAATGCAGGTATGTGTTGAATCTTGGGTGTGAGTTGTCATTTCAGAGCATCTAACAAAAGACTGGTTTCAGGATAAAATAGCCCCAGGCCTGGAGCATAGAAATGTATCTCTGTGTGAGGGGGGACCAATGTCCCAGGAGAGGAGCTGACACTGGGCTTCGAAGCCTCGAGCTGATCTTGGTATCCAGAAGTTGCTGTCTCTGAAGGTCAGAACAGGAACCCGAACTAGACATCAGAAGTGCATGGTGACTTGGGAGTGTTGGTTTTGCTTGGCCCGGCCTTACAAAGGGATGCAAAAGCCACATTCAGTTCAGCAACCAGCGCTTGTTTACACTCTGCTGGTGCCCAGTGGGGTGTGACCCTGGTGATGAGTGCAAGCAGGAACCTCAAGTCCTGGGCAGCCCCGCACCTACAGAGGAGCCGTGGCCTCAGACGAGCCTCCGGAGCACGTGCTTTGTCACAGAAAACCCCTCAGGGCTTCTCACAGCCCTTGCATGGTTGCTTTCTGAGGGTTCTGTCTGTCAGTGAGTTTACAGGCAACCAAAGCCTATTCATAATTTATCAGAATATTATAACCAAAACTCACCACACGCGAGAGAGTGAACCCCACCACGGAAGTGGGACCCAGGCAGCAGGGTGATGGTGGTGAGCGAGATGTGGTCGCCACTCCCAGCGGACTCGGGAGCCTGCCTCAATGAGCCTGCTTCCTCCTTAGCAGTGAACCCCCAAACCTCCCCCAGCCCAGAAGCCTCTGGAGATTCTGCCCTTAAGACCCAGCACAGACCATCTGCATGTTCAGCTCTCAGGCCCCTGGAGGAAGCGTCCCCTCTGCTGACCATGGCAATGGCTTCCTCTGAGAACCTTACGGGAACCCACGGACGTGGGAGGAAACGTCCGCTTCAGGCTAAGAGGTGGTAGGGTTCAGAAACCCACAGATCCTGACAGCTGTGCCAGGGGCTCGGGTCCCACCGGCCCATGGTCTCCTCCAAGTGCCAGCCTCAGGAGGTGGCCTCTTGGGTCAAGGTGTCTTCCCCTGCAGGGTCCCCAGGTATCATGTTTTAAAGTCCCTGAGATGACTGCTGCGTCATTCTGAGCTTCGGCTGTGTGTGTTCTGTTTATGGTCATTAGGAACAGGCATGTGACAGAGCTTATGACTGAGTGCAAAACAGACACTACAAAGAGACATTTCTGTAAGAGAGGTTTGGGTTTGGCCGTCCCCGAGCCCCTCGCAGCCCTCCAGTAAGCGCCCATGTGAGCCAGCCCACCCTGCCTCCTGGCTCCCCCAGCCGCCTCCTCACCAAGCTGCAGTCCGGAGCGAGTGGGAAAGCGAACTCCGCTGCGTGTCGTCGTGTCTTTCCCGGTCTGGTCACATAAATTATTTTTTTTATTCACCAGAAATAAACTTTTAAAGGAATGAACCTGTGTGAAAGTCTCATGGGAATGGGGGGAAGGTGGGAGAGAGACAGGAGAGTGCGTGTTTATCACGTGAGAGAAAGTCCCCCTGAGTACCAGCGCCACAGTCCCCAGACGTGTGCTAGAGGACAGGAGTGCAGGGTGTGTGAGTGTGAGTGTGTGTGCAAGTGTGTGTGAGAGAGTGTGAGTGAGTGTGTGTGTGTGTCTGAGTGTGTGTGAGTGTGTGTGTCTGTGTCTGAGTGTGTGTGTGTCTGTGAGTGTGTGTGTGAGTGTGTGTGTCTGATTGTGTCTGTGAGTGTGTGAGTGTGCGTGTGTGTGTGAGTGTGTGTGAGCATGTGTGTCTGTGCATGTGAGTGTGTCTGTGAGTGTGTGTGTGTCTGTGTGTGTGTATGTGTGTGAGTATGTGTGTGAGTGTGAGTCTGTGAGTGTGTGTGTGAGTGTGTGTGTGTGAGTGTGAGAGGGGTGGGCGGAGAGACAGGGGCGGAGCCAAGGCCTACCACTGAGTCCCAGACAGCTTGGCCAACACTAGAGGACATCCGAAGAAGACACATGTGGACGGGGAGGATGCAGTGATCTTCCTCTGAAGGCAGCTGTCCTCCTGGGTGAGGAGCTCGGGGCTTGCGGGCTGCGTGTGCTCCCAGGTGGGACGGTGGCACAGCTAAGCACAGAGTTGGTGTTCCTGTCCAACGTCACCGGCAGGTGGGCTTCGCCTCGGACAAGCCAGAGATGCCGCCCCCAGGCCCCGCGGCCTGTTCCCGTGCGCGGGCGTGCGGGTTGCTTGCCGGGATCCCCCTCTGGGAGAGACCAGACTCAGAAAAGCTGAGAGGCGTTTCCCATCTGCAAGAGGGCGACGTCAAGGAATCGCCTCAGCGATGGAGAATGCGTCACCGGTCCGTCTCACAACCAGGAGTGTCTTCCCACTTGGGATCGCTAAGCCCATTGGCGATGTTTTCCTCTCTCTGACCGGAACAGAGAGACCTACCACCCCCGGCGCGGAGGTGGGAAGCCTGAAGGGCCCACGAGGAAACATGGGGAGGCCAGGTGTGTGGAGACTTCTGAGTAGACTGACCAGACGCCCCATTTTAAACAAGACAGAAAACAACGGTCCTGCCCCGTTTCGAACGGGGTGTGTGGTCAGCCTCCTGCGGGGGCTGGGGCTGCAGGCCCAGCTCGCTCAGCCCTCAGCAGCTGTGGGCGAACCAGGACTCAGCAGGGCTCTGACGTGCTGGCCGCAGGATTGGAAGCTGTCTGCGGGAGGCCAGGTCCTCTGGGCAGCAGAATCAGGCTGACCTACGGTCAAAGACCTTCACAAGGGTCCCATCTGCCGTGTAAAGGACACTGGGAACCTGACCTTATTCCTGGAGGTCACAGTGCAGGGAGAACAAACTTGTGCCAGGGCCACAGGGCGCCGAGGAGGGCAGAGCCCTGGGGCTGGGAAAGGCTTCCCAGGACATGCGGCCCGACTGCTCATGACGAGAGGAGGTGGGGGGTCGGGATTCCAGGCCCGGATTATGGAGGGGAGCATTGCTGAGGGTGACAAGGAGCGATCTGCGGGAGGCCAGGGTTTCTGGCTTGGGGCATGTGGCAGGGAGAGGAGGGCAGCCAGGAACACACCGTGAGGGGCCTTTTGGCAGGCCAGGGCACTCGGAATTGCTACCAGACGAGACCCGAAGATGTCCTCTGTCCTCGGACAGCTCCCCATCCAAGTGCGGAGATGTACCAACAAAGGCCAGCAACTCGTGAGTTAGGTCCCAAACTGTTCTGCAAGGGAAATTCAGAGTAAGGAGGGGGTACATGAGCCGTGCCACAGAGCCTGGCCGGTGGGAGATGTCACTGCAGGAGGGACTGTGCTGGGAGTCAGCGCAGTCTTCATTCACAGGTGTGGAAACCTCATCTCTAAATAGCTACCACTTACTGCACTTCCGGCACATGCCAGGCACAGACCTTTATTACCCTCATTTAACCCTCACGACAACATATAAAGCATGACACATAAGCATTCTTGTTAACCTCATATTATATATGACAAGGCTGAGGCACAGAGAAGTTAGATAACTTTCCCAAGGCCACACAGCAAACAGCTGGGATCTCTCAACCACCCCGTTAAGATCACACTGGTGAGTGGCAAAGCAGGAACTAAACTCCAGTTTGTTTCTAAAGCTCGTGCTTTTAACCAGCAGTCTGTGGAGAATCTGCCTGAGCCTGGCAGATTGGACAGCATTTAGGCAGGCAGAGGTAGGAGAAGGACCTCGGAGCAGAGGAAATTGTGTGTGCATGTGGCAGAGCCTGGGATATGCTAGACAGGGTGCTGGGCAATTGGGGACAGGGCGAATGGGGGTGGTGGAGGCTGCAGGAGAGCATGCCGCGTCTGCACGTATAAGGTGAGAAGGGGTGTCCCGAGGGTCACTGAGTCAGCGCCTGGCTAAGGACCTCGGTCTTTGACGGGCAGGTTACCAAGAGCCTGGCTTGACTTTGTTCTCACTTGGTGTCTCTGAAGTCGTGGTTTAGAGTCTTTTCCTCTCAAACCGCATCTTTGCCCCAAGTCTGAAACACCAGCCCTCAAGGGTAGCTCTCATGGTTCAGAGGATCACAGCCATGTGTTTGGAGCATTCTCTGCCCTGAACAGAAGAACGTGGTTGCAGCAGTTTAGCTGCTTGGACTTCACGAAGAGAGTAGAAGCTCTCTGTGTCCCGAGGTAGAAATGCCTTGGCCCCTGGGAGGGGCTGTCACAGGCTCCAACATGTGTGACCATACAAGGTATGATAAAAAAAAAAATACAGTGAATGTTTAAATAAAAATATTTTTATAGTAAAAGACACATTGCCATTAATCCCCCTCAAAACATGCCCCTCACTTCGCACACACTTAGCCCATCATCATTGCCACTTTCTGAAGCAGCCCTGGAAGTCCGCTTTCGTGAGTGCCTTTAGTTGCGCCGCGATGTCCTGTATTGATTGAGGTCACACGTCGCTCCTGGTACGGCAATTTCTGGCAAATAAAGACATTACATCCTCATCCACCTTAGTCACCAGCTCTGGCACCGTGTGACTTCTGGCTCTTCCCCAAAGTCAAAACGATCATGAAAAGTAAATGTCTTGAATCGATTCAGGACATCGAGGGACCCACGCTTGCTGAGTCGCTGGTCCTGACCCAGCAGCTCTGCCGGTCACAGCGGTTCCGGGTTTCAGACACCCAGGTTTGCAGTCCTCATTGTTGGGCAGCCTGGCAGGTTTTGACCACAGGGGGCAGTGTGGTCCCATGGGACCCTAATATTAATACACAGGCCATTCCGGTTTTCCTTGAGGGGAAAAGAGGGGCATTTGATGGGCAAATACATTTAAGAATCACAATATTAAAGTTAAACACGTTTATACCTCAAGGCGCCTCTGTGAGCTGTCTTAGGGCCTGTAAGATGCTCATGCACAGGATATCTCCCATAGCACACAGTGTAGTGCTGCCCCAATTACCGTGGCCTCAGAGCACTTCCTTTTTTTACTCCAGTGTATTGTGAGGGACACGTGACCCAAGGGTCGTACTTTGGATCTAAAATCCTATTGAAATTATTGCCTGTCTCCCCTCCCCCCAGCACACATAGCACGCCGTGTCTCGTATTACCAGATAATATTTCGTCTGTGCAGCAACCTCATCTAGGTTGCCGGCAGGGATCACATCTTGTCACATGTGGCTTTCCCAGCACCTAAAAGCGAGCTGTGGATGTACGAGATATTTAATAAAGATTGATTGCCTGGGTGATAAACTTTAGACTATGCAGTTTGCTAACAGTGTTTATGACCTGGGGATCAGCTGTTTTGGACTCTGGCTGATTTGAACTTGAATAGGTGGGGTGACCGGGTGGGGGTGGGGGAAGTGTGTTCTCAAATAGTTACCACACAGCTGCCCCCTTCCCTCACCCCAACTTCACGTAGCCCCACGGTCACTGAAGTAGTTTCTCTGAAAATTGCTTTCCTAGGAGTCGTCCTAAGACAGCTGCAAGGCAACACACCTCGATCCTAAATACTCTGAAACCTCCTGCTCACACTCTCCAGCCTTCAGCCAGATCCAGAGGGTGGGCTCCAACCAGCCTGAAAGGGTCTTGTTGACAAAATACTGAAACGACCCCAGAGGCTGTGAGCTGGTCCCTATAAATGGTGCCTATGGCCCAAATCCCAGGGGAATGTGAACTTCGCCTGGAGGAAAAGGGAAAGCTG
>PVJL010012797.1:0-35320 GCA_004026885.1 Lyroderma lyra | reverse complement strand
GGAGAGAGAGAAGAAAGGGAAAGGAAGGGAAGGAAAGGGAAGGGAAGTGGGAACAAGAGAACACACACAAAGCTACAGAGCTTCAGTGGGGAAACTTTTTAGATGAAAATATTTCAGTACTGAGAATCAGACTTCGGAGTCCTCAGCATGGGCTGGTCTGCATAAAGCACAAAGCTTTTGTTGACATCTATTTGCCAACCCACATAAGGACTTTGTAATGACATTTTTCAAACCCATCTGGTGATCCAGCCAAGGCTGTCAAAAGGCTTCAGTCAAAATTCTGAAGAAGAGTTGTTATAAAGCTGAGTGGTGTCAGAGGACTTTGGCAGCTGGTTCATTTTTGCTGGACCCTTTTGGGCAGAAATTATATTATACGACTTTCTAGAAACTGGATTGACTTAAGAAGTAGCTTTATAATTGCTTAAACCAGATAATCTCACATCCTGCTTTTTTCCTCCAGCTCTTATCATAGCCTGAAAACTGACTTCTATTTTCGATCGGTCTGAAATTAAAGGAAGAGTGGGCTGAATTTACACATGTAAATAATGCTATGGGATTCTGTAATTAAACTTCCTCCAAGTTTCATCTCAAATTAGAAGACAGAGCATAATACTCCATTAAAGCAAATTATAAAGAATGAATTGCAGCACTATGAGTATTCTCTCCAAATCTCCAGATTGGGGAACCCACAGTACTCATTATTAAACTGTCTCTGCCCCACATTAGCTCCGTGGTTTTGGAAAAATCAACTCTTTCATATTCATTATTGTAAAAATATGTGTTGTATGACATTCATGGTATAAGGAAAGAATTAACTCATGGAATAATTAGGAGAAAAAGTTCAGTTTAACCTGAAATCTGAAGATTTAAGGAATAGCCCTCAAAGATCATGAATATTGGTGTAAGTTTAGGAATATTTGATACCAATACAGAGAAAGATGTCTCAGGTTAACAAATTCAAATGGGAATTAAAATTTTTATTTTTCACTTAAAAATTTATATTTTATCCACAATCTTAACTTTTAGTCCTTCTTCAACAGTTCTGTTTTCAGATGATTTTTACTTCTATTTTTGAAATAAATATTTAATATCTATATTATATTTCTCTTTAACTAACGTTGAGGTTAGAAACCAGAGTACATTTATCTTTATATCCACAGCAACTTATCACAGTATCTGGTCGGTAGTAAAAACACAATCAATATTTATTGAATTCAACAATTCACAAATATCTGTGAAACATGGTTTGTTCACAGGGTACTATGGGGATAAAAGGCAATGCAAGACAGGAATCATTCTCCAATGTAACTTACAGAACAAAACATATCAAGATTTTATTAAAATGCTATGGGACAATTATTTGAACCCTTTTCCGATTTTAGCATTTTTATTATTTTCTCGACTCTGTCAGTATTTAGATCATCTCTTAATGTTTGATAATGGTATAAGTTCTGTTCCCTAGGTAGTATTTTGCTTTTCTTGTTTTCCTATTACAGTAGACTCTCAATTAACTGGTACCCATGGGGATTAGTAGATACCAGATAAATGTAAATAGACTCTCAGTTAATGGGAATTCAAGCAACTGGCACCACAAAAGTTTGCTGGTTGCTTGAAAGTGATTCTGGCTTGAGTTCCCATTCACGAAGAGTCTACTGTACTTACCTCATTTCTATTCTTTCCTTAACTAATTTCCTCTACTGCTTTGTTTTTTCCACCTTGAGTTCTCCCTGACTTGTCCATACCTTATTAATGCCCTTCTTTATTCTTTTAATTTATCTACTTATTTACTCTTCTCTCTTTTCCTCTTTCTTTCCACACCCCTCCTCACACCAAATACTGTAATTTAAAATTTATTTAAAAATTATTTCTCAAGTTCTTTTCTTTAAAATTTGCAATTTAACCTGAAGATGTTAACAAAACTACATTCATTTTAGTAACAACTCTGTTAGAGTTGTCAATATAAAAATGTGTATACCTATAAAAAAATTATGAGTGTATTAGAGTTTATTTGAGCCAAACAGAGAACTTATTTGGAAGCAGGATCTGAATAGACTAAGAAAAATGCTTTCCAGGGTGATGATTGTTTACTGTTTCTTTTTAAATATTTGGAATGAAGAAGGGAATTTAGGGAAGACTGCATAAACATGGGAGGAAGCAAAGGCAGGGAAATCTTTGATTGGATTACAGCATAGTTAAAAAGATTATTTGCTCTCTTGAGAGTGGTTCACTTCCAAGGCATCTGAAAAAGAATCCTTTCAAAGGTGTGTTAACCTTGTTGCACAAAAGCAATGGACAGGGCTTGCTTAAGGCAAAGATAACCTTTGACTAGGGACCTTACAGGCCTGAGGTGTGACTATCCACCATGACCTGCCCAGCTAGAATATTATGATCTGATCATCCTGTGAGGCTACTTCCATCATTGAACTTGTATGTAATCCCCATTTTGTTTATTGAGTAAAGGCTTTAGGAATCACTGCTCTGCCTGAGTGATCTAGTAAAGTAATTTGAAGTCTCTGGGTTAAAAATTTCACTATTCCCACTGCATTTTTCATTTCCTGTTATTCTTTGCTCCTCTCTGGTTAGTCTGCTGCTTCTTGATATCCACTCTAGTTTCATAAGCCTATGTTTTTATTCATTTCCTTCAGGAGCATACATATCTGATTTCTAAAATGTTATTTTTATTATATTCATAATCGAAACATTTTCAGAGCTATGCCCTCACTATGGATGAACTGAGTCACCCTCAAAATTTATGTGCTGAAGCCCTAACTCCTAACATGACTTAGTATTTGGACATAGGACTTTTGGAAAGTAAAGTAAAGTGAGGTCATTGGGGTGGAGCCCTAATTTTTTAGGACTAGTGCTCTTATAAGTAGAGGAAGAGACACCAGCGTTCTAACCAGGAAGAAAGAACTCAGCAGGAATCAGGTCTCACCTTGATACTGGACTTCCAAGCCTCATAGAACCAACAGAGTCATTTTCCTGAATTTCCTGAACATTGATCTCTTTAACTTTACAAATTTTCTCCCATAGGAATAATGTTACTGTGGAATTTTCCCTTATTTTTTTAAGTATAGGAAACTAATCTAAATATGGAGATTACTTGATCTTGAGTAAGTTTATGGCCCCTTATCTGATCCAGAAGTTGGAGAACCCTTAGCCTATTTACAGTTTGTATTGTAACTTGTGCTACTCAATTTGATTTCATCTGAAATGAAATTGGTGAATAGCCTTTTATTATTTTGAGAACCAATTTCAGTGAGGATAAATGAAGTTGAGAAACATACACATGTTAGAAGTTTAGGTAAGACATAAAAAGGACAAGCATCTGGCCTTCCACAGAGACACTAATTATTTTTCAAAGTAAATTCATGTGTTTCTCTTTTTTTTGAGTATTTTAGTGGATAATTGGTGAAAACTAGTAATAACAATTTTATCATGATTGATAATTATCGTTTGATAAACACTGTGTAAAATGCTTTATAAACTGTACATTAATCTTTATAATACTATGTATGAGCCATATTGATACTATCATTACTAGTTCCATTTTAAAGATGAGGGAACTGAGTCCTAAAAATGTTAAATAATTTGCCCTAATTTATAGTCAGCATATGACAAAACTGGGATTTGATCCTCCTGAGTCTGACTCTAGAGCCCAACACTTTAATCACTATATAAAAGAACAACAAATATCATTTGTCTTGCTAAATAAAAATCTTTAGGCCAAAAGATTTCTGAAAGAAAAGATTTATGAATCATGCTATCCAGTAAAAGGACCAGGTCCTGGGGCATGTAGTCTAAACCATCAGCAGCAGGGCTAGATGGAGAAGACACACATATCTGTTGTCCTGGGGAGATGAGGTTCTTATACATGAATACAATGAGTTTGGGAAAGAAAGAAAGATGTAAATTGTTTTAAAAGAATTTACATTGGCTTTAGATAAATGGGGTGGAAAACGGCAAAACAGAGCAAGTTCTGGGATAGGTGTATCATCCATAAAAAACAACTATATGCTGTTTCTGGGTTGGTTATGACCAAGAATCCAGAAAGTTCATGCATAAGCAAGATAATTTAGCATCTGGTGGTCTGCTATTCTAGCTAGATAGTAGTCTGAAAGTTGATTAAAGTTTCAACATATGAGTAATTCAGAAATGCAGGTAGTCTTTTTATGGTTTCAGCTCCATGCTATTAATTGATAATCTTTTCTTGTCCCTTCTTCCTACCTTTTGACTTCCTATAATTTAGGACATCTTAGAATTTTTCCTTGTCATCTTAATGCTGGCTCCAACAAAGTATTTAGACTCAATACAGTGCTATAAATCTTTATTCCTGGAATTTAAATACCATTCAGAAAACAAAAGTTCTAATGGTGAAATATAACTAGGGGCTGTTTTTGATAGAAACACACACAAAAAATGCATCTTCCAATGATATCATTAAGGTTAGAATTCTGAGTACATGGGAAGAAACCAAAGATGTAAAGTTACAACTAGCTAAGCTGCCACAGTTTTCTTTCAAAGAAACAAATGAGTTTGTTCATAATGCTAGTTTTGTTGGCATAATGATTGACTGTTAAGATACCAGAATTTAAAAGAGACTGAGGAGAATGACTTAAGTGTTTATTGATGTTGTCATTTTTCTCCCATCAGTACAGAAAGATAACAGAAAGCTTTTACTCACTTTCAGTCTTAGTTTGTTGGGGGAGAAAAAAAATTTCCCCTACCCTTCTAGGTTCTTGGCTGATACTACTCCTATAATAAAACATAGATTAATAGAAGAAAAACAAACAGAAGTTCAGTAACATGTATACCTCCAGAGTAAATGGGAGAGACCCAGGAAAACTGAATAACTTCCTGAAACACCCCAAGCCAGCACCTCAGATAACATCTCCAGTTAAAGACAAAAGAAGATGTTAGAAGGGAGGACACCAACTATGTACCCAGAAAAAGCACGGTAAACAAGGACATAATTGTTGTGAGGATTTAAGTCTTCTTTCTAGAGATTTTAAGTCATTCTTCCCTTCTTGGTACAGAGAAATAAAGATTTCCCTGATAAATATAAAAGTATCTTACTTAGTTTTCCAAGCCTCTTCTGTGTCTGCTCTTTCTTAAAAATAATGAACTCAAAATAATCTTAATACCAAAGAGACATATATTAGAGTGTCAAATTCTGATCCTCTTTACTTTCAACTTATTTCTCTTATGAACTTATTTTTTATGTCATTGGTTGTAGAAATAAGCATGCAATCTTTGAGGTTTAAAAAGTTTATTATTTTTTATTGCCAAATATGTCCTTATGAAAGAAGAAGTGATATAGTTTTTGCACATTTTAAGAGATAAACTATTTATCTAACTTTTCTACAAAGATACAAACTTCTTTCCAGATTTCTTTACTTTATTTCTTCTTAGGTAAAATAATATTTTCATTTGGAAAGAAACTTCTATTTGATTACTACTTGCTGATCACCAAAAAGACATCAAATGCTATTCTAAGTGGACAAGTCTCCAGTTTTGAGTGAAACAAATCCAGTTCAACCTATATCTGACACTTCCCAGTTGAGAATTCTTGGGTACATTGCATAATCCCTCTAAACTTCCAATTACTCATTTCTAAAATGTAGACTAAAAAACCTGCTTTTAAGTTTGTTGCCCAATAAATAAGATCTGGGTAAAGTCTGGGCATATAGTGGGAGCTCAGTAAATGCATTTTGTTTTTCTTATCTCTTCTGTGCATTGCACTGTTGGCATATTTGATGGTTAAAACACAAAAATGTCTAATATTAACATGTGAAAGTTAAATGATGATTCTCATTGAGACAAGAAAGATGTATTTTCAAAACAAATGAGTTTTTTAATGAATTGCCATTGGTGAATATTCACT
Organism: Lyroderma lyra; assembly: GCA_004026885.1. NCBI lineage: Eukaryota > Metazoa > Chordata > Mammalia > Chiroptera > Megadermatidae > Lyroderma > Lyroderma lyra. Next base: position 29,436 of record PVJL010012797.1, on the reverse strand, counting down.
TACTGTGCAATATTGACAAAAAGTAGCCATTTGCATTAAATACATAAAATGGAAAATATACGAGAGTTGTCTGGAAAGTAACCAGCCATATGATATGAAAAATAAAGGCATTTATGGCTCGATTTTTTTCCCAACAGCCCTTGTACATGTTAGTATAGAATAGCAAAACTGACCTTTAAAAAGCTGATCTAGAAAATTTTCTTTTTCTGACTATAGAGAGATATCTTTCAGTTAGAAGAGTCATATAAAGCAAGAACCAATTTTTGGTTGTATCTCCATAGCAATGTATCTTCTTTTTCTCCCTCACCTTTAAAGAATGTTTTCTGTTTTCCCTGCTGCTGTGGTATCATGGAAGTGTTTTATAACCCATTCAGTTCTTACATGATTTCATCATATTCCAGTTGACACCAACAGCTATGAGGTGTCCCAGGAGTGCACTTTGAGTCCCAATACATAACCTGAGTTTGAAAAATCTAGTTTTATATCATTCAGATGAATCTAAGAATTAAAAGAAGGATAACAGTATTAAATCAACAATAGTGTTCACCTCGGCAGGGAGATGAAGATGAAATGAAAGCTAAAGGGCTGTATGCTTTTCAAGGTAATACAGTCAGTACCACAGCGGAGCATTTGTGTCACATAGAATCCTAATTGATCAAGTTATTTACTCTAGGGAGAGAGCATTACAATTTTCCTTTAGGAGAATACATTTGCCATTTGTTAAGTTGCTAGAATTCTAACCTCCTCACTGTAAGTTTTAGCTGGTTAAATACATGGCATTGTGGAAAGAACTGGGAAAAAAGTAAGACTCAACATATCTAGTTAAATTTCTTTTTAATCACCAGCTTATTTTCAACCTTTATTTGACTTTCTTCATCTGTAAATTGGGTAACTTCCTATCATAGCCCTATGCAAATAAAAAATAATAACGAATGAGATAATGTGAATGTGTTTTAAGAATTTTAAGTTTTGTATAAATATGGTTGTAGTTCTTTTGTTACAGTAAAGTTTTACATTCAGACAAATATGGAGAATAGAAGAAAAATTCCCATACCCGAGGAGCAAATGTATAGCAAAAACAATATCATAGCATGTTGAAAGTATGATAAATAGAAGAGTGTACACCAATGTACACATGAAAGAGATGAAGTTAACTAATAAATGTCAGGACTGGACTATGAGGTATATGAATTCTAGGTAAAGAGACTGGATTCCACGCTTTAGATGATTGGGTGTCATGTGATGCTTTGAAGCAAAAAATAAGATAAAGCCTTAGTAAGGAAACAGTGTGGACATTCAGAAGGTAGATGGGAGTCCAAATATTAGATAATAGTAACTGCTCAGGCATAAATAAACAATGTGATTATAGTAGTAAGGATGGAAAGAGATTCTAAAGGAAAATCATCCATGTTTTTTATCACTTTGACCTAGGATTCTATGTATCTTTTTCACCACTTTAACCCCAGTGCCTAGATCAGGCATGTCCAACCTGTGGCCCAAGACAGCTTTGAACGCAGCCCAACACAAATTCTTAAAACATTATGAGATATTTTTGTGACCTTTTTTTTTTAAAGCTCATCGGCTATCATTAGTGTTAGCGTAGTTTATGTGTGGCCCAAGACAATTTTTTCAGTGTGGCCAGGGAAGCCAAAAGATTGGACAGATCAATACTCAATACATCTATACTCAATAACTATGTATTTAATAATAAATCTAGAGGGAAAAGAATACAGGATGGAAGCAAAAGGATATCCTGAGATGTTCATATTGAGAGATTCAGAAAATACTTGCATAACTGATAATCTGTACACATAGTCAATAATTCTGAAAGAGATGCTGACTTTGAGAAAGACAATTTTGATTTAAGCATGTTGCATTTTACTTATTAGTAAGATATCAAGACAGAGCTGTCAAGAAAGTAGCTAAATGTGCAAAACAGGAGTTTGGAAGAGAAGTCTATAGTTTGAGATATGAAAAATGTTTGATGATAAGATAATATAGTTCACAGACTTTTTCAAATGCTTAGTATGCATGTGCACGCAGACACACACACACACACACACACACACACACACACACACACACAGGGTTGACAGAAGCCTTTAAGTAACAGGTAAGACTAGTTATTGCTTTCCTCTTCTTCTTACCAGAAACAGGAGACACTGCTAGGCATATCGTAGACATAATGGGATGCAAAAACACAAAACACAATACCCCAAAACACCATAGAGTATTGATTGCTTACTCTCATGATTGCGTATTTGATCGGGAGCAGCCCAGCCTCATGAGAGAATATTGTACTGCATATTGCTAACCTAGGAAAAAATGAAAATTCAAAGTAAGGTTTTTACTGAATATGTATTGCTTTTGTACCATCATAAGTTGGAGACTGTCTATAGATCATTTTGCTTCTGCCTGAGGCCTATCTCAACCCTGTGAAAATACTTTCAAAAGAAAAACAGTATTGACTTGAAATGTTTTTGAGGGGATGGTCAAGGGGGATTACATTTGTCTACATATAATAAAACTTCCTAAAAGCATCTTTTCATTCATCTTTTCCTAAAGTCTCACACAGCCCAGCAGTAGTTCCCTTTTTTTTTTTTTCTTTCTCTCTCTTAAAAATGTTCTTCTCAGGCCAAGTCTTCCAGTTCTGGAAACTTTTCTTCTCTCTTACTACCTGCTCTCCAACTCTATGGCTCTTGTAAACAATTCTTCAGTACTTCAGAATTACAAAGAATAGCACAAAAATCTCAGTGTCCAAAACAAAGGATCTTTTCTCTTTATGGAAACGAAAACTTAAAGGGTTGCAAATATTTACAATTTAACGTACTTTTTACCTGCCATGTTTAAAAATCCTACCGTGGTACTTTTACCTTGTTCAATGCAGTGGCAAGCCAAAAGAAGAAAACAGTCAGAAAATTCAAAATTGTGTCAAGAAAATGTCTTTCTTTTGAAACCGGAGTCATGCATGTTTTAGCAAAGGAGACTCATATGACTGCTTTATCTCCTAGAACTCCTTGATAATCTCCCCTCAACTTTCTGAAATTCTGGAATTACCATTCTTTGTCATAATAGCTGGAGGGAGTGCTAGACTTTATTTGCTGCCTCAGATCAAGCAGATAGCTGGCAGCTCTACCCACTCCTGATTGCTAATGGTTACAAGAGCAATTCTACCACATTCTCAGTAAATAAGTAAATATTAATAAGTCAATAAAATATAATTAATAAATAAATTACTAGGGATTTCTTTGATAGACTGACTTTTTCCATTGTTTCATATTACTAAGGTCAGGTGCTAAGAATTGTTTGTTACCTCATTGTCTGGGCTCTGGCTTTGATTTAGGGTTTCTTGAGCTTTTGTGTTTTCAATACTCTAGTAAAGTTGTCTTTGGCAGTCTGAAATTTTCTTATGATTACTTTTAAATGCATACAATGAAATGTTGACATTGTAAAGGAAACCAATCATATTCAAATATAATTCTATAAATATTTTTAAAGTTTGTCATATATTAATATGTATACATTTTATTAGTACATTAAATATCAAGATTTAACAGTAGATCTAATTACTATACTTCTGAAGTAGTCACAATAATATTTTGAGGTATTTACAATGACTATAAAGTCATATGAAATACTTGTGACTTTAATTGGTGACAAGACACAGATGTTATTTGACACTGATGTTGTTATTGTTTTTGTTATTATTTTGTCAACACTTAAAAGGCATGCTATATATCAAATACAAGTTAACAAAGATTAAGATTTTTTCCTTTTTAAGTGAATGAATTCTATGTGAGGATTTTATGGACACAGAATAAGAACTCAGTACTAAGTTCTCTTTCTTGGCTACTTACTAGAAGCAGGGGCTACAATGTTGATGAACATAGCATTGGAGAGAATGGTATCTAGCATAGTGCTTGGCACTCAAAAGGCACCAATATGTCATTATTGTTCCAAGTTTACACAACTACGAGTTAGCCAACTAACATTTACTGAGTCCTTACTTGTGTCAATTGCTATGCCAAGTGACAAACTACAGTAAACTCTCAGTTAACCAGCACCCTTAGGGATTGGTAGATACCAGATAAATGTACCCAACACTCTCAAGCAACTGGCAAAAAAGATCTTTGACCAGCTGCTTGAGTTCCTGTTAACTGAGAGTCTACTGTACTTCACTGATTCAATAATCTCATTAAAGTAAAATCCATAATGATCACTAACTTACATAGTAAGTATCTGAGATTTCTAGATCTAAAGTAATTTGCTTAAATTTAAGTTGCATAATTGGAAGGAGTAGAATTAGGATTTGAACCCATGTCTCTGATTCCAAACTACCTACACTTAAGCTCGATCCTACCAGCTAAATCTGTGGCAGGTCTAGAGACAGAACTAGAATGTCCAATGTTTTCTAATGTGTCAAGGGAAGTTTAACTCTTTATGAGTTGTATCACTCTTCTTGAACAGTACTTATTTCAACCTAAGAATATTCTAGATTTGAATTTACTATTTTATGCTGTTAATGGCAGAATTTTTTTTCCTTTTTTAAAATTAAATGTTGAAGCTTGCCCCACAAATATATTCCATTTCCTAAAATGTGAGAACAGGCTGTTCTTTTGGATATTGACATTCCGTTTTGGATTCCACAAAGGGCTTTAAGCACAATCACTTTACCAGCCTTTGATGCAAAGCAAATGACTGTCTGAAGTTATTAAGCAGCTGAAGGGCAGGTAAATTGGCTGTGTTTTCTAAAAATGATTTTTATTTCCATCTAGAACACAATTACACATTGTAACATAGCACAACGAAGAGCTGAACACTGAAAAGATAAGCTTTAAAACACAATATAAATTCCTAAACCACAAAAGCCAGTTTTTAAAAAGTGGAAATAAAAATACATGTCAGAAGGACTGTTCTACCACTGCATTGAAAAAAAAAAACTTTGCATGTCTTTCAGGTGCTTTCAACTTTTGAAAGCTAGTTTAATAGCAGTTTTATTTTTATTCAACAATTTCCACTGAGTAGATTTTTTTTGAGCTAAAAAATTGTGACTACTCTAGGAAATGAAAAGCTCTGACAAAGAAAGCTTGGCTACAGCTAGAGGTCATAAACGTTGTTCAGCAGTATGTTTCATATTTTTCACAACCTATAATTGATGAGTGATAAAAATCAAAAAAGGTTTTTACAAAGTTAGAAAGTCACTATTTAAAAAAATAGCTATAATCTATTGCTGTTTAAAAAATCCCTGTTCTTTGTACCCTATGAGCAAACTGCTATAATTCCATAGTTTCAAACAGAAAACGTATCTATTAATCACAAAGCCAAATGTTTCAAAGGACATTGAAGAAAAAATTCAGTTTTTAACAAAGATATTCTTTTAATATGATTATTTCCCCTTGCTGCTCTCACTCATTGAACCAAATTGGCAATGCAATTTCACAGGTTTCCAAATTTACTTGAAATGCTAAACTGGAAATATCAGTCAATCAAATAGTTATATTACTTGTGTCTAACCAAAAATAAAATTTTATTTTACTGATAATTTTATCTATAAAATGAGTATAATCTGTACATTTATTCCTGACCATCCTGAGCAGGGGTCCTGGGGCATAGAAAAAGCTATTGTTTGTTTCTGCTTGTTTTTAATTGTTTTAAATAGAAGTATGTGTTCTTTGTAGAGTCCTAGGAAAACCTAGGTTATACCCAATCTTCTCAAAATTAGGAAAAATCTGTGTGATGCCCCTTTATTACCCTCCCTTAGTCTGCTAATGGGTTTAATGATTGTCAAAGACAGTTTGAGATAGCTCTGTCTCAGGCCCAGCAGAGCTAGGATGTTTTGTTTCCCTCTCTAGTAGATAAAATAATTCATGCATTTATTTACACGTTTGTTAAAACAACAACAACAACAAAAAATCCAAAACAAAACAAGAAACAGTTTCTATGTGTGAGTCACTGAGCATTTGCCTTTGTGAAACTTTCAATCTAGTGAAGTGGGGGAGGCAAACAGACATCAATCAAAGAGTAAAGCAAACATGTGAAATGAGAATTTCCACAAGTATTATAAGAAAAGGTTCATAGTACTACAAGGGTACGGAGGGTTAATTTGGAGGATGATCTCAATTCTCTGCCTCTTCCTAAGTTCACACACTTTGCAATGTATCTTTACAGCTTCTCTCATTAAGAAGTGAAATCTCTTCTCCTTCTCTTTGAACCCTTGCTGGCCTTGTGACTTCCTTTGGCCAATAGAAAGTGGCAGAAGTGATATTGTGAGTTCTGAAGCTAGGCCTTGAAAGGCTTTGTGAGATTCCCTTCTTTTTTGTGCTTCTGACTTCATCATGAGAACAGGCTTGAGTCACCAAACTGCCTAGTTTACTCACAACTAACAATAGACACATGAATGTGTTCAGCCAAGCTTATCTCTGATCAGCAGAATTGCCCAGCTGACCCAGAGGCTCATGAACAAAATACACCTTCATGCGTGTATGCCACTGTAGTTGAACGGTGTTTGTTACGCAGCAGTGCCAAGCTGCTATAAGACATAACAGAGGCTTTGCCATATTTGGTGAGTTCAGGCCAGGCTTACATGCGCCAGTTGTTTTTTCTACTTTGGTGAAGAATATAAAAAAGGAATAAAGATTAACAGGGCAAATGAAAAGAGAAAAGTGCATTGAAGGTAAATAAAACATTGGGCAAAAGCCGATTGGCAACATTTGTGAGGGGTCTAGGGAGGCTGGAACACAAATGCCAATCGGAGTATGGTAGCAAAGCTGGAGGTGAAGGTCAAAACTCTAGGGTGTTGTGGACCATTTTAAGTTGTTTTATGTTTAATCTGAGAATAATCAAAATAATCTGAGGAATGTTAAGCAGGGAGAGAGCATTACCCAGATGTGTTCAGCTATGACATACTGAATATCAGCAAAAATAGGACTTTCTGGGAGCAATTAAGAGGAGAGTAATGATTTTTAATTTAGGACAAGGTATCAAGTCATCAGTCCCAACCTGGATCATTGTTATAACTTTCTGATGGGTCTTGACATCTTCTTTCTAAATTACCTACTCTCTGCTGTGAAAGACCCCGTGGTGTAGGTAAAAAAAGCACGGGGATGGAGTCAGGCATATCTGGGTTCTACTGCTGTGTCCTCCATATATGACCTTCACTTATTTAATCTGGCGTATCTGAAACTCTGTATTTTTCAATTCCCCTTTACCAACACACCTCTATATGGGTCCTACAATCTTCTCGTTTACTTATTTGAAATGACTCTTTTTTTCTCCTATTTATGCTTATTTTGCCTTCCAGATAATGTACTACTTTGCTGTTTTGCAAAAAATAAGGTACTACAAAAGCATTAATTATGATTACTCTGGCTGAAGCCACACCTCCTCTGTACAGCCAGTCCTGATTATTCCTAATCACTTTTCCCCAGTAGTGTATAGTTTGTCCCTGTTAGATAATTAGCACTGTAATGCTATGTGGCAGCAAGGATGCTTGTGGATGCAAATAGCAGATGACCTATTTTTAAAAAGTGACTTAAACAAAACAGTGTTTTTTTTTATATCACTTAAGTAGAATATGGAAGTAGCTAGATTCATATGGATTAGGGCCATCAAGGCTCTAGGTCAATACCTCTGTCATCCTTTTGGCCTTCTCTTCTGGATTGCAAAATATTTGCAACATTCTCTTACGATCTCTTGGCCAAAACTGGGTCATATGCAAACCACAGATAAATATCTGGCAACAGGAATGGAATTTCCCAAACTGGCTCAGTACCCCCATTACTCAGTCCCTCAAGTGAACACACTGGGGAGCTGTCAGAGGTAAATTGCTGTTGGGTAGACAGACAAGAGTGATCGCTGCTCACAGTTTAATGATCATTCATGTGCTGATCCTCATCTACCTGTGTGCTTCTCTAGACTTTTAAGCTCTAACCATGATAATTTCCTATACCTCTCTGATCATACACTGGTTTATTTCTCTGTACCTTAGCATACTCTATTTTCCCTATTTGGAATGCCAACACTTTGTCCATTTGTATTTATCTAGGAAAAGATTTGACTTTTTTCTCTATAAGCTAAAGCTCTATAGAATCATCACTTCCTCTGTAAAGCTTTCACTGGACCCCGCAACTAGGAACACATTTAATCTACCTCTTCTTTGTATTATTTTTGTTTCTTGTGTATATATGCATTATTATACATATTGTGACACATTATAATTTACTTACATGTCCATCCAAGCTTCTCCCTCCATAATTTATTGCTCTTGCTTGGCTCATAGCATTGTTTAAATTAAAATATACTGAATGGTACTGAATCTAAAGAACCACATTGTTAAGCCTTATAATGTGCCAAGGGTACTTAATGTAGATCTCCTTTCTACTTGATGTCAAAGGTCAAATACTATACTTATCCAAATTCAGAACACTTGGTATGGTGCTAGACAGTGCAGCACACATTTTTCCATTGATATATGTTTAAATACCAGACAGGGAAAGACAGACAACTACATAGAAAACAAAATAGCTGGTGTGCTTTCACATCTTAAAGGAGGGGGTTAGCTTGGTGGATTGTTGTGAATAAAAGATCTTGGTGATGTGTAACAGACACTTCTGTTTGTTGAATATGGGACCCACTGAGCCTAATTTGATGGTTGACAAAAAACTTTATTTCACAAAAGTAATAAAAATTTGAGGATTTGATAAATTCAAGAAAATTGAGCAGAAAGATGTTCAGGGAATGAAAAAGACTTCGAGAATGACAGTAAGACAGAGCCAAAATAGGAGACCATGAGCATTCCCTTTGGGAGGAATCACCAATGATATTATGAGTGATGGTATTTAATGTAAATTGTTTTTTATATCACATAATGCTAAAAATTTTCACACTTAACCCCAACTGATACCGACTTTTATCAAATGGTAAAGTGGTTTACTAGAAGAGTAAAATAAAGAATAAGGTCATAACACTACATTTTTTTTTAAATTCTTATATTCAAAAGACATTAACAAATTGCTATCCAAGTTTCTAATGCTAGTGCCAGCACTGCACTTAAGTTGCAGACCACTAACAGAGATCATATACTGGCACTGCTCTGAAGAACAGTTTGAGTGGCACTGTGCTATAATGTCCCTGCATGTCTGTGTCTTCGGGGCAGTGAAAGACTCTGGCAGCATGCTCTCCATTCCAGAGCCCCTTCACCAGAGAGCATAACACACATTTTAAAAAGAGCTAATTGCTTCATTTACACGGAGACTCGGAGTCCACTCATATCTTTTGCTTTGCTTTCCAAATAAGAAAACTTGATTCCAAAGATTGTAAACTGCCTGCTAACCCTGATGTCCCCTATTTTCCTGTCCTGACACATTGTCAGCAACAGAAAGATTTCAAAGGCCCGAAAGTTGCTAATGCATCCAACCAACTGAGGGCTATAATGCATCACATCTCTGGCTTCTACGTGCATTTCCCTGAGTAGATCATGATTCAGTGGACTCTAAATTATTGATGACAGATGGCAGATTCTTTAATAACTGATACTTTGATACTTCATAAGTTTAATATTACATAATCAATGCCTGTATACTTGTGTAAACCTATGAAGTGTTAAAAATTTTTTAGGAAAAGACAAAAGCATTTTCAGTGTAAAAAGGGAGATGGTGGTGGTGGTGGTGATGGTGATGGTGGTGGTTTAGAGGAATCCTAAGGATAAGTAACAGGAATTAAATCTTAAAATCTAAATCCTAATTTTGACATTCCTGGCTGTATAATGCAAGTCACACATACATTTTTAAATATTTTAGTAGCCACATTAAAAAAAAAATAATAATTTTAATGATATATTCTATTTAGACCAATATATCAAAATACAATTTCAATATAAAAATAATAAGTTATTTTATGTCATTTTATTTGTACTAAATATTCAAAATCTGGTGTGTGTTTTATACTCACAGCTTAATTTCAAGTGGTTACTAGCCGGAGGGGGCTGGGAGATACCATATCGGACAGTTCCTAGGACAACAGCCAGGGCAGATTCAGTGCATTTGGCAGTACAAAGGGACAAGGTAGAGATGAAGGTCAAAAGGTAGACTTCAGGATAAATAATGGAGAATTTTAGAGGCAAGTCATGTTTCTGTGTGAGTATGCATCTGTCCTCTCCCAACACACATATTTAATGAAAGTTTAGTGAAATATCCATGTTTCAATAAATTCCTGGTGAATTAAAATTTCATTTTGGCAAGGGAGAGAAATGCTAAATCCTATTCCAAAGCTTTTTGGCCACAGATACATTTGCAAGATGTAAACATATAAAAACCTATTGTATATCTTGCTCATACATTCTGATTTTTGTTTTGTTTTTTTGTCTTTACAGATTTTTACAGTTATTTTTTATAAATCTGTTTATGCAAGCTATCATTTATTTAAGCCAATTCTTCATGCTGAACATGTAACATATTTATAAGTTTTTGTTATTATAATAACATTAAAAAACATGCCTATAAATAACTCTGTGTGCTCATTTCTGGTTATTTCCTTAGGCTGGATTTTGGGAGGTAGCCTTGTAGAATCAAAGGTTATGCAAACATATAAGTCTCTTGTCATCACCTTCAAATTTATTCCCATAGGTTATGCAGTATATGGTAGGGCTCCATTTATAGCACTGTATTCTTTAAATAATTACATTTTGATGTGGAAAAATGCCATCTCATCATTGTTGTTGCTTTAAGTTTCAAGTTCTGAATATTTATAAGAGTGAACATACCTTCTTGGCCTTCCTGGTCGTATTTGGTCTAATCTGTTTTTTCTGACTGCTTTTGTATATCTTGTGTTGATATGCCAGGCTGTTCCTTATTCATCAGACTCCCTGTTCAGCCTGGCTGACTGGGTGTGCAGAGGGGTAAAGGGAGGGGGAGGCCCAGCTGGGTCATAGAGATCTCACCATTGGACTACAGTCATAACTAAATAGACTGCAGTTACAGTCACTTAAATCTTTGTAAGCAACTAACCTAACCTTTGGAATTAATCCATATACCCCTGAGGTTTGTCTGTTACAATAGCAGGTACTAAAAATCAGACAAATACTTTGAGTTTTATAATTTAAGCTTTGCCATCTCCTCAGAAGAGGATTGCTTTTCTGAAAATATATCTGCCTGCAAAGAGCCTTGGGGCCTCTGTGTTCCTTTTGCATTTAACTAGCTATTAAAAAACCCCTGGGAAACTGTGACCTGCACAGGTTCAATCTACCTTGGCTAGTAAATCAGGTAAGACTGGAAGTTCTCTGTGACTTTTAAAGACACATTAGAGATCCTTAAAATAATTATCTCTTAATAGAGGAGGGAAAAATAATTCAAGAGTGGTTCAAACAAAGCCAGAGTTTGTTCACACTGCCAGAACATACTTAATCATTTGTATAGTAAACATTTGCATGCCTGCTCTGTTTCATGTATTTTAGGATGGGAGCTAACCAGAAATAAGGTATTCTTTGCCCTTGGAGAATTCAACTTTGGTGTAATATAGGTAATAAATGCTATATTATATGCATGTACACAGAGCAGTAAGAGCATAAAGTAAAGGAATAACCACACAGATTGGGAAAGGACTCTACAAGGAAGTTGATATTTGAGTGAATTTCAGAAGAATAGAAGCTCACTGAACAGAGGAGAAATGGGAAAAGACAAAGATAGATTTGAAGGAATAGAAACAAGCACTGCCCTCAGAGTTAAGAACATACTGGAGGATTTTAAATAGGAGAGTGATGGTCATCAGAACACATCAGATTCTCATGTTTCTTTTGGGTTGCTAACACTACCCTGGCATGTTAGGTTTCAAACAGACTCATAAAACACTTGTATGACAGGTTAAACAGAAAGCACCTTGTCCAATTTCAGTACTAATGCAAATGAAGGAGAAGAGATAAAAGAAGGTCCCTGAGCTCCCAAAGTCATTGAGGACTGTTGCTATTTTATAGCACATACTGCTCCCAAGAGGACTGTGAGTGAGAAGGGCGAATTGGTATAATTGGCATGCTGGGCATTTCTCTGGACTCAAATTGTTTCTATTACATTTGAAAATTTCAAACCCAAACACAACAGCATCCAGACTAGAGAAACTGCAAGTGACAACTATCCTGCCTGGTTTACAATACACCCTTTTTTCTACACAAGCATTTCAAATGTGAGTATTTTGAAAAGGAATCTAATAGGATTTGGCTAATCATTCCCATGAAAATGAGGCTGAGATGTTCTTAAGCTTTGATAGACTCCCAAATACTCAGGCAGTATAATCTTAAACAAGAAAAGAGTGGTTATCTGTACCAGGAGAAATAAAGCCTAATATAGCACTTTGACAACCTTGAAGGTGACTTTTCCAAGCCATTGATTAGCAAGCAGGTCCATGCCCTAAAATTCAAGTCAGGGAGATTCATTACTGTTCTTTCAGTCACTAAAGTATTAAAATCCAAAATGCATCATTAATTTAGAAGTGGGGCTATGCCATTTGGCACTAAGGGATCAACTTGACTTTGGCAGCAAAGCCATCTATGCAGATTCTTTGGACTTCAACACGAAAGAAAGTATTTGCTTTTTGCATGTTAGAGATAAAAGCAATCATTGTTCTACTGTTATTCACTTTTGTCTACTTAGTCAAAAAGTGTAGGTTTTTGGGATGAGCATTGGCGTAGATAAGCTCTAATGAAGAAAAGCAGTGTGGGACTTTGTCCATGAAAGACTTTCAGTAAATTTCCACAGCCATAGTTTTACCAAGAAGAAGTTGAATAGAATTTAGGGAGTTGAGGATGTAGGGGAGTGGAATAGCCAGCAGGAGGTGCAGAGAGCAATTGTGACTTTCTTCTTCCCCTATTGCTGGAAAAAAACAAAAGCCTTAGTTAAATGCCCTTTAACCTCTGGTTTTGTCCGGTACAGAAAATAACATAGTATTACAAAGATCCCATTAGTTTTCATAACACTGGCTTTCAAAAAGAACACAATGCTAGTCAACAGCAATTCTTTTAAAAGTAATTAAAAAATAAGCCTTTATTTAATGTGTTCCTGCCCTTGTAAAGTGACAGCAGAAAAATCAGTTGGAAATCAGGCAACACTGAGCTGGATGCCTATGTCCACTGCTCACTAAATAAGCCACATTATCTCAGGAAAGCCTAGCCCCTGCTTTAACTTTCCCAAGCCTCAGTTTCTTCATCTGCAAAAGGGAGACATAACAGCACTACTTTTCCTACTATCCAATAGATAGTTTCAAGGATCAAATAAGATAATAAAAGCACGTGTGTGCTACAGTTTTCTACATAGATTGAGCATATTCATAGTCATCCTGTGTATGCCTGGTAGGTGTTTTTAAGTCCATTACCTTTTCAAATAGTCATATCAGCACTATGAGGTCAGTAGTAAACTCAGAGAAATTGTAACAATAAATCAGTGTTATATTCCACGTTAGGTATATACGATATAGAGGTGATTTCCAGGCAACTCATGACTTAAAGAATCAAAAGGTCTAGTGTGGGGATATGGGTAAATAAATTGCAGCACGGCGCGCTAAAGAATATAGTGAGATGAGAAGAATAGATACGAGACTGAGTTTTCACATGGGAGGGATGTTTACTCTCCTTGATGCCAAGGGTAGAGGACAAAGGAAAAGGAGAAAGGAGTATGTGAGCACACATGAGTGTGTGTGTATGTGCAGGAAACAGTATATTAGAGAATGTATTTTATTGCAGAACTTTCAAATATATTTTAGTATTTTTTTTTAAGATGCTAAGTTCACCCAGCAGACTAGAGGTGGAGAACATTTCAAGTTGAAAAAATGAGGATGCCTAGTAGGAAGATAAATGAGCATTATACAAATGCTAATTCATATTAACTTGTATTAACATAAGTCCTTAATAATAAAAGGATGAAATAAATTATGTACACTAGCAGGGAAATTTAGAATCTGTCCTCTTTTTACTAACAATAACTGGATCTTGCTTGAAGACAAAATAACAACAGTGTTCGAAAATATGCTGTTTTTCCTTCCTTCCTCCTGCTTGAATAGCATTTGTTGTAGCATTATTTAGTAATATTTGGAGACTAAGACATTCCCCATATACTTTTTTTCCTATAGTCTCTGATAAGGACTTAACCACTTTTTTTCCTCTTTCAATTCTATGTAAAGAGTCAGGCAACTTGGACTCTTTAAAGCCAAGATAGACACCTGGCAGCACAAAGTCCAAGATGATCAAAACATCTTGAGGTTGGATAAGGCTATGTCTAGTGGGCATCAAAATATGGAGCCATGAAAGGTGGACATTATAACAGTAGTATATTGGATCATCGCTCCCAGTTATTCACTCCTTTGCCATTCATCTTTGCATTTCCTCCTACATCAGTGTTGACCTTGGCCATGTGACTTAGTTTGGTCAAGACATGACTTGAAGAGAGGGTTTACATTTTTTTGCATGGTTTAGTTTGCCTTCTTTACTCCCTGTTCCATGAGAGGAACATGCCTCAGATACCTGAACCCCGGAATGAGACAAGGTGGAAAACAGTCAAATCTAATCTGTAGCTGGAGCCAAATTCAGCCAAACCTGTGGAAATCAGCCAAACCACTTGCTGCCCATGTATAGATCTGTATTTCAGCAAGATCAATATTTGTTTACATGTAAATCACTGAGATTTGATGTTAGTTTTTATGCAGCAAAAATCAATTAAAAGCCACTTTGGAAAAACAGTTTGGCTGTTTACAAAGTTAAAGACACCATTTCACTGAACAGTGCTACTCCTAGAGATTTGTATAAGAGAAATAAAGAATATATTCATGGAAATATGTTCATAATAGCTAGAAACTGGAAATAATCTAAATGTCCATTAGCAGGTAAATAGATAAATGAGTTACACATCTATACAGTTGAATATAGCAATAAAAAGAAAAAATATTGATACATAGAATAAGGTGGATGAATCTCAAAAGCATTATGCTAAGTCACAGAAACCAGAATTGAACTACTGTATCTAGTGTGATTCTATTAATATGAAATTTTAGAAAAGACAACACTATACCAACAAAGCCAATCAGCAGTTACCAATGCCCAAGGAAGGGATTAGCTGCAGAGACCAAAGAGAGCTTACAGGGATGATAAAAATAGTACATGTTATTATTGTGGTTGTGTTTCCACAATTTGTATGCATTTGCCAGAACTCATCAAATTGTACATTTGTAACTGGTACATTCTTTGTCAAACTGATGAACTGATTTTTAAAAATTAAATAGAGATAACAAATGTAAACATTTCACAAATTATGAAAAGTATTATTGTAAAATAGCACATTAAACAAATGATTGAAAGAATTAATGCAGAAGTTCCTTTTTGGTTCATGGTATGCTTAATGACTCAACAGTTTTCTTTTCATGATGCTACTAGGTCTAATGAAATACCTAATGATTCCATTTACTAATTTGTTCAAAACTTTAGAGACTATTTATATTCTAATATCTTAGTAGCAGTGTTTTCAAAATCTTCATAAATTAAAATAAAAATATTTTTATTTTATTCTTAAATAACTACAATTACTCTTGCATTTATTGAGTGCCATACAGTTTCTTGAACTTTGGAATCAAATTGGTTATTGTCACCTTCATTTTTTCTTCCGTATTAAGTTTTATGCAGTGCTGGCTTTCGTCAGAAAAACTGCTAAAAACTCAGCTTCACAAAGATATGGCATAATACAGTAGAATTCTATAGCATGTATTCTGTGTGTGTGTGTCTTTGACTTTTTTCTTTAATGTGATATTCTTGAGATTTATCTGAGCCATTTTACATATCAGTAGTTCATTTATTTTTTTAATTTAGAATTCATTGTATGAATACAGTATAGTTTCCTCATTCTGTTGATGGACATTAGGGTTATTTCTCTTTTGGAGCTATTACAAAAAAAACCTTCTCTGAATATTGTTATGTATTTTTTTGTAAATATATATTATGTTTTTCTTAGATAAATATTTATATATTTCCTGCTAGAATCTTCCAACGGACAACTATCTAGGTATGAGAATTTTATTTGCTCACCAACATTAGATATTGTTGATCATTTGAATTTTAGCTTCTCTAGTGTGTATGTAATGATGTTTCAATTGTGGTTGTAATTTTTTATTTCCTCAGTGACTAAGGATTTTGGTTATCTTTTCATACATTTCTGTGCGTGAAGATCTGTGAAAGTCTTTTACTATTATCTATTGAGTAGTTTTCATGTTACTGATTTGCAGGAGTTCATTTTATACCCTGATACCATTCCTATGTCAGATAGGTTTGCTAATTTTTTCTTTTAGTCTATTGCTTACTTATTCATTTTAATAGCAGTTTTTGTATAAATATTTCATTTTGATGAAGGCCAATAATATGTTTTTATCTTTTATAGTTAGTACTTTTTGTGTCTTGTCAAGAAGTGTTTTTCTAGTCCAAGTCTACAGGGATGGTTTTCTATGTTTTATTCATTGTGACTTTGGTCTTATACTTAGATTTATGATCCATCTCAAATTAATTTTGTTGTATGAAATGAGATAGAGACCAAGGTTTGGTTTGTTTTTCACATATGAAATATTCAATTGTTATAGCAACATTTGTTTGGGAAAAAAGGAAAGAAAAAGAAGACTTCCCTCTCTCCATTGAAAAAAACTTCACACTTCAGTTAAAAATTGACTGTATATATGTAGGTCTGATTCTGGATTTCTATTTTTGATCTTTGATTTATTAGTCTATCTTTATACCACTGGTACACTGTCTTCACTACTGAAGCTTTATAGTTACTCTTAAAATCAGGTAGTATAAGTCCTCTAAGTTATTTCCAGGCTGCTCAAGCTATTCAAGGGTCTTTGCATTTCCATGTAAAATTTGAGTAAGCTTTTCAAAAAAACCTGATGAAATTTTGATTGGAATTGTGTTGAATCAAGTAATAATGAGAGAGAATATTGAGTAAATATTATGTAGGCCTTTTTAATGCATAAATGTAAGGTAAGACTAATTAGATATTTAAAGGAAGGAAGTAGAAAAATAAAATTATGGCTAAAAATAAATTTTCATTTTTTGAAATGAGAAAGAAAATACATATATTGTTCCATTTTGTTCTTCTAGTGAGAATGATTTATTTCCCAATAATGTTATACCTATTAGAATAGAAAACAGGAATGTATCTCTCTTGTCAAAACCTTAGAATTTCTGGATCTAATGGTCCTTGCTGGGCTATTCTGTACCATATTCTGTTTATTTTTTATAAACATTCAATTTAATAAAACATTTTCAATATTTCATTTAAAATCTTTAATAAAAATTTGATCAATAGTGGGAATTACTAGTTTTCATACTTTTCTACATTAACCATTATATGAACAAGGTACATAACAAAAGAGTCTTTGGGACTTGCTATTCTTTGTTCTTTGTCAGCATAAGTTTAGATCAATAAATTACACACTATTGTTTTTTTAAAGAAATGACTTTTTGTTTTTTCCTAGCCAGAACTCTCACGTTGACTTTTTAACGCTAGGTCATATTCTTTTCTGTCCCTGGGCCATTGCATTTCCTTTAGCCTGTAATGGCCTTGTCCTAAATCCCCATGGCCAACACCACATTTTCAGATCTTAGCTCCAACCTAACCTCCTCTGGGATTCTCCCTAACAAATATATGTAAAATCCTCTCCTCTTTAATTCTCTATTCCAATATCCTTTGATCTTTATTACTTAGTTTTTCATTTTCTGAAATCACTTTTAGTTTTATAATTCACTGACTGTCGAAGCTTATGCAACCCCTGTATCTTCCTGACCTCAGTTTCCTCATATGTAGATTTGAGATAAAAATGCTTGCTCTGCTCATCCCATACTACTTTTGTGAAAGTGAAATTAGATAATATATTTGTGAAAGCTCTCTGTAAGTGGAGTAGGTAAGACCTTATTATTGAATTTAATGTATTAATTCATCAGTTAATGGGCCAAAAGAGTAAATTGTTCTTCTAAAATTAACTAATTTATTTTCAGGGTTGGGGAGAATTTTACACAAGGTGCTACTAACAGGTAATAATCACTCATTTGTTCCTCTATCACACCTTTCCTTAGAGGACTCAGAAAGCTTTATTTTATCTCATTAATCCTTAACAATACCTCTGAATCGGTAGACAGTGTGATGATAGGCACTGTTCTTCTGATTTTTACAGCTGGAGCAAATGAAGTACTGAGAGGCTATGTGACTTTTTCACAGAAATTAGGGAGGCTGCTTGAGAAGGGACTTGAGACTCCTGTCAACATCCTGATAATTGACCCCAAGAAACAACATCTAGCATGTATCATACACTAAGCCCCAGTGGGAGATACAAAGAACATGACAGGTGTCTTGTCCTCAGCAAGTTTCATTTTAGAGTGAGAATAGGACATAAATTAACTAAGATAGGACAGAATGGAAATGCCATAAGTTATTTTTTTAAAGTGCTCTGAGGTTTCAATGTGGGTAGATCTCATTATATAAATCACAATTGACTTTATTAGAAAGGTGACACTTCCAATAGATCATGAAATATTGATAAGTTTTGAAAGTAATAAAAGTAAAAATAAATTAGATAATATATTTATGGAACCACCCTGTAAATGGAATATGTAAGGTCTTATTATTAAATTTAGTGTGTTAATTTATTGCCTAATAAACCATAGAGTTAATTGATTTCCTATGCAAATGAAACAATGAAAACAAAAACATAAGGGAAATCATGGATATATTCTAGGAAAAATAACTTATACTCAATAATTTGATACATGCAAATAACATACTCATAACAGTGGTAGCTAGATACATACTAAACTCACCTCAAAAATTAACATCTTCATTATTATTACAAGTACTTACAAATAATTAGTGATTAATCACTATCACCATTGTTAAAATAATTTTTATTATCAATAGACATCAAACATTAAAGGGAGTAGTAAGTGAATAAGGCTGCTGTCACATCCAATAGTCAGCTCCAATCCATTGAAAAAGTATTTCTTTTGTGTCAGAGTATACTTCCCTGGCCTAACCTTGAACTTGGGATTCAGCCATGAAATTTTATTTTGGCAAATGGAACATAATCAGATGGGACTCAAGCTAAGGGTTTCAATATGCTTATGTAATTTGGCTTCCTCTTGCCATAAAACTGGCATAAGAAATAAAGTCCCATGAGTACCTTCTGTTCTAAAGAGGATCAGAGACATGTAGAACAGATCTGGACCAAGTGCCCAGGCTGGACCCAAAGCCAACCTGAAGCAAAGCTATCCCACCTAGTCACAGACATGTAAGTAAGAAAAAAAAAATGTGTATTTTTCTAAGTCGTTGCATGGTGGAGTGATTTATTATGCAATCATAGTTGATTAATCTAGTGGTGATGTCTAATGAGAATATACTGTATAAAATTCAGGATGTGCTACTTCTCAATTGAGTGAACAGTAAAGGTCCTTTATAATAAGAATTCTTTCTTATAAGCAGTTTACTGACAGTTAAGCATGAGGATGGCCTCCAGTTCTCATAAATGCAATAAAATGTTAATTTAAATATAGATATGTACATTTTTCTGCTATCCCCAAATGATAAGGACCATTATCCTGAAGTGTTACAAACAAGAGAGTAACATAGTTTAAGCTTGAGTTTAGGAAGAATCATTTGGCTGAGTGCGTTGAACAAATGTAGTATTGGGAGTCCAACAGGACAGTTTTACCAAAGTCTAAATGACAGGCAATGATCAATTTGGGTGGAAGTAGGAAAAAAAACGACAGGAAAAAAATGCATGCAAGAATCTTTGCTGGAGCTGACTATTGGATGTGACAGCTGGCAGGATGATGAGAATAAGAAAAATCAAAAGTGACTTCAGATTTTTTGAGGCAGTTGTTGCTTGTAAGACCAATGATGTCATTCTGAGAAATGAAGACAGGAGAGGATGAATAGGTGATTGGAGAGGTGGAGAGATAATGAATTTTATTTTTATCATGTTGAGTTTGAAGTACAGACAAGGACTTGAGGAATTGGTATGAAAGATTAGGCCACAGATCCCAGTTAACTGATTGTCAGGTGATTTTAAATGGAGAGTGTCCTTCATGCCAAGATGGAAAGGTCTGCTCTTGTATTATACATCAAACTCCAGAGAAAAGTTTTAAGAAGCAAAATGAATGGACTCATGTTTGAAGCCAAGTACATTAAGTTGAGGGTGTGATTTTCATTGATATTTTAGTGTCAGTAACACCAGCCATCTACTCATACTGAGAGAGGAAGCCTCATTTGGCCATGTGTGCTGTCTTTGGGGGACATTTGAAATGTGGGGCTGATAGAAAAGATATAGTACCCATATGCTGTATTACTGAAAATTAACTTTGAAATTAGTTTTATACTTGCATATGAAAATGTATGTTCTACACCTGTAAATAATCAATGATAAAGAATTTTGTAGAGGTTTATTTTACTGGCCAGTAGCTTGAGACAAGTGATGACATGTAGACTTGGTAGAAGAGCACAGCAGTTGAGACCATTGGCTATAGAAGCAGCCCAGTCTGACTTGAATCTATGCTCTGCCAGTTACACCCTATTGATATATTTATTTAAAAAATAATTGTTGAATCCCTATCATGTTCTATGTATTAGAACTAAAACATGTACAGACCACTGCTCAGAAGTTTGTATCTTAATGGAAGGAGATATTCAAGAAGTAATAAACATAATAAATAATTACCAAAAATATTAA
Source organism: Lyroderma lyra (assembly GCA_004026885.1). Classification (NCBI taxonomy): domain Eukaryota; kingdom Metazoa; phylum Chordata; class Mammalia; order Chiroptera; family Megadermatidae; genus Lyroderma; species Lyroderma lyra. The sequence continues at coordinate 8,703 of PVJL010012797.1, read as the reverse complement.
AATGTTATAAATGGTATGGAGAACCAAAGGAGAGGTATGTGAGGACGATTGGGGGTTTGGTGAGAGTGGGGGACAGATTGCATTATTAACAGTCAAGCTAGATCTCATAGAGATGGTAATATGTAAGAGAAAACTAGGGGTTGGGAAAGTCAGACTGGAAGACGTAAGCAGATAGATCTAGAGTGCAGGGCCTAACGTGAAAGTGTGTCTGATACGACTGATGAACATCAGAGAGGCTGCAGTGGAATGAGCAATTTGAAAAGCAGCAGGAAATGAAATAAACATATGGGGGGCCAATCAGGAGGAATTTTAGCTTTTACCCTGAGTGACAACACAAGTCATTAGGAGATTATTTTTTTTCTCTTTGTTATAGAAATTTTCAAACACATATAAAAATAGAGAGATTAGTACAATTTAGCTTCATCATACATTAAAATAATTATCAACATAAGGTCATACTTATTTCATTTATAGCCCTGTTCAGTCTCTTACTCATTGATTATTTTAAAACCAATTATTTTAAAACAGATTAAAGACATTCTGTCATTTGATTTGTAAATATTTCAATAATATATCTGAAAAATAGGACCTTTGTGTCTTAACCATAGCATAAGACCGTTATTATACTTAAAAATAAAGATCTTGATTGTTACCAAATATCCAATCAGTGTTCACTTTCCCCCAATTATTTTAGAGACTTGCTTTTTGATTGTTATTATTTGTGTGAATTAGACATTATAGAATATTTTGAGCAAAGGGGTAATAGAAACACTGGCTGAGGTAGTAAAAATATGCCTGTGAGATGACTAGGAAAGGAGCAGGAAGAACAGCTGGATGCTGTTTAGTCATTTAGAAGAGAAATAATGGTGGTTCACATTAGGATCATTGCTCTGGAAGTGGTGATAAAGTTTTGATTTCTGAATATATTTTGAAATTGGAGATAGTAGGTTTCCCAAAGGTCTTAAATATGGAGTGTGTAGAAGAGAAATCAAAGGTGAGTACAGGGTTTTGGACTAAGCAGGCTAACAGAGTTCACAGGTTTGTGAGAGATGAAGAGTTCATTTTGGACATGTTGGTTTGAGATAGCAATTGGGCAGTTTTAAGGTTGCACATAAAAATTTGAGTGACCAGCATATTGTTGATGTATGGAGGTATGAGACTGGATGAAGTCACCAATGAAGAGAGAGAAGATGCCCAGGGACACGAACCTGGGACAACCCAAGATTTTGAGTAAGAGGCAAAACTAGCAAAGAGGAGCAACTGAGGAAGGTGGTATTCTGGGAATCTTGTGAAGGACCTGCCTTGTGGAGGAGGCAGCCATCGACAGCATCAGCAGAGGCGTTGTTATATCACCAAAAATGAGAACTGTGATATAGGAAATTATTACTTATCCATTCATGTGATTTTGTTTATTTACTTAAAAAAAAGCCTACCTACTATATTCTAGCCACTGATTAGACACTGCAAATAAGATGAGAACAGAGCAGCATTTCTATCATTAGAAATTTGTTATATCAATGGGGATGTAGGCAACTAGAAGAAATTAAAGACACTATTCACTATTATAACTTGCATACTTTCTTTATGCTTAATTTGGTTCACTTCTAAAATAAGGCTAATTGTACCATCATCTTCCTTTGTTGTGAGAATTAAACAACATTATGCTTATATAAAGATGTAAAAAAATTATTCCTCCCTAGAATTATTTGATTACTTACTCTTCATATTTAGAAAAAAATTATCAATACATTTGTGGTAAAGAATGAAAGCCAAAGGTCAGGTTTAGTTAACAAAAGATCATCTTTAGATTGTAAGGCTTAAGAGGAGGGGAGAACTGTGAGTATCTCTAGAAAGGACTTTGGAAGGAGAGTGAGAAGGCCCAAAATAAAATAAGTGGGTAGAAGATGAGATCTTGGGTCAGTGAGAGACCAGGAAAAGGAAGGCTTGGTCATCTATGGTTGAAACAGGACTTAGAACAAACAGAAACATCTAAGAGGGAATTGCAGTGATCATTTATAAACTGTGGGATTGGATTGACATAAGATGAGAACTGGGACAGCTCGCAAGGAAGGGCACAGAGCCAATCTCTCTAAAATTCATAAAAATGAACAAGAAGGTGTAGTCTTTTCCTAGGCTCTAGAATGGAGTTCAGTTAAATCCAACAAAGACTTTAAGTGTCAGAAAAAGCTGAGCTGACATTTGGGCTAAGTATGCAGAGAGTTATCATGGTGAAAGTGTTTGGTAAATGGTAGCATTTACTGTGGCAGGATATACTGAACCCCCAGAAAAGTCTAGAAACCAAGGCAATGGTAGCAGCTGTCTCTTGATCAATGGGGATATGCTTGCTTTTTACATTCATGTGATTTTTTTTTATTTTTGTGAAATAAGTCCATGTTGCTTTTATAATAAGGAAAACAATACTAAAAATTTTATTGGAAGAGAAATAAAAGTTAGCCATATAGAGCTTATCTAGTTTTTACAAAGCCAGTTTGAAAATGAGACAAATTTACTCCTGAGAACACCTTGAAAAAATTTTCTAATGTGAATGAGACCCCATGGGCTTCCAGGTATGAAGGTAACCACCAGCACTAGAGCTGATCACTGAGTCAGATTCCTGATGTTCTCTGTTTGCACCTAAATCTAAGAAAATGTATGCATTTGTAAATATAATCACAATTTTCTCTTTTTGTATATTCTAATGATCTTAATTTTGATTTTTTAAAGTGTTGTTGTTTTTTTTAATTATCTACATGCAAAGCAGGGTGCCCAGGGAAAGGGTGCATGGAAGTATATAATCTGAAAAATCCTCTCAAGAAGCTTCTATAATTTATTACCTATAAAGGCAATTCAATTAAAACAATCCTCATTGACCTCTGTTGAGTGCTGGGGATAGACGTGAATAAGACACAGTAGCTGCCTCCTACCAGAGGGAAAAGGCATGTAAACAAATAGTGAGAGTGTGACAAAGCAGGTCATAGAAGCATAGAGGGGTCACCTGGATGGCAAGTGTGATTCATTTTATCTGTAAGTTCAGGAAAATGTTTCTGAAGTGGGCAGTCTATGAGCTGAGGACTCAAAAGAAGAAACTTGGGCATCCAAAATGGGCAAACTCATTCTGAGTAAGAAATCACACATGATATTAGATGCAGTGGGTTAGAGCAAGTTAACAGGGTAAATGTAAAGACCCTGGTGTGTTATACGTGTACTTGATGAGGTACATTGAGCAATGTGGAGAGAAATGCTTAGGAAGAACATCTGGGGGCAGGCAGCATGTCATATAAACTGAATAAGATGGATTATGCAACTAGGTAACTCTCCCTCATCAAAATCCTTTAAACAAAGCAGTGAAATATGTGCATATACCATGTAATGGCGACGAAGAATGAGTGAAGGATTTGGGCAACTTTCAAGAGATGACAGAGTTGCACATAAAACCAGGGAGAGTATAAGAAAATATGAGTTTTGTGATATGTGATTGGAACACTGGGGAATTCTAGACAGAGGATGTTCCAGGGGATAAATAATATAAGATTGAGAAAACCTTCAAAGCTTGAATGTAGGAATTATGTAAGGAAGAAACAAGGAATCCGCAATGACAGATTTAGTAGAATTTTAAAATTTAAAAAGACTCCTTAAACATCCATTCGTAACATTCTTAGTTTCTTTATAAATCAGAGGGGCCAAAAAGAGAATCAGAGGGAAAAAACAAAAAAGGATTCATTGGCTTTAAATGGATGACTGCTATAAAAGTTTCTTCAGAAGTTTAGCTCCACAGACCTGGCTTGTATTTCTGAGCCTATTACATGTCAGAAACTGTTTACTGTGTTGCTGGGGATATAAATTCATGTAAGGTATTTTTACTTTTAAGAAACTTACATTCTACTTTGGTTATCAGATCTATAAACAGTTACACTGAAAAAAATATTCTCAGTGATACAATATGTAGAAAAAAGAAAATCCCAAACTCTGTGGAATTGGTTAATTCAATTAGTGCAGTATACTAATCAGGTAATCATCATGGACTTCATCATTGTTGTGTGAATTAGCTTAACTGTGTCTCAAGACCAGGAGATACTCCTGTAATCCAAGCTAATATCCTAACTTTACCTGTGGGAAAAGATGGAATACGTGATAGGAGTGTGACTGCGATCGCATAGACCTGCCTCTATTACTAGAAAAGCAATTTAGAGCAAATATTGTATGACGGGGGCATGATGAATGATGCTCGTTAGTGAGATAATCACTAACACTTATGGAGTGCTGTTCTATGCTTTTGACATATATTTTCCTCACTTAATTCTTAGATAGCCCTATGTAACAATATGAAGTAAATTGCACAATATCTCAAGTGATAGCTGATGGAGGCAGGATTTTAACCCAGGCAATTTGGCTCTGGGCCATATATGCTTAACCAATATGCTAGGTGGCCTCTCAAAAGTCATAAACAACAATATATTACAAAAGATTATATAAGATTAAGGATCACGGGGAGAATAAAAGATAATGCCTAGAAAAATTCATATGGCTTTTTGAATGGGAGAACTATTATCTTATGTGGTAATATGTCTTATGTGGTCGTTTCACATCACTCCTGTGGTCCTTCCAGCTTGGGTAGAGAAGAGTCGGTATGAAGTAAATATCCATTTTGCTGTGGAAATTCCAGCACTTGGAAAACTCTTGCTTTAATGTAAAGACCATTCTTGGGAGATCCTGTGAGGACAGGAGGGAGACACTAGGAGACCACATTCACTTAAATACAGCTACACCGATGCCACTGGTTCTCAAACCTTATCTCTACCCTGGAGTTTCTGCCTGAGTAGGCCTGAAACAGAATTTGCATATATTTGCATTTCCAACCAGTTCTTGCTTGATGCTGAAGCTGCCAGTTCAGAGACCACACTTTAAGAACCAATTGTCTCTGCTCTTCTCATGACTTTTTTATGTTTACAAGAGGTTATAAGTAGCTACCCTTGTCTCTCACCGCTGAGCCTGGTTCTGGCAGCAGTGTGATCTACTCAACTCAGGAAGCCATTGGGCCAGCTCTGCCCTCACGTCCCTGGAGCACGAGCACACAGATTGGTCTCCTAGCAAGGGCAGCATCCCAGAGACCTGCATCCACCTGCTCTCCACCAGATGGAATAAAGAGACTCTTGCCAAACAGATTCTGCCCTCCCGTCCCCCACAGAAGCAGCCCAGCAACAGCAGGCAAGTGCTTTTTGTCCCCATAGATGACAGCAGCAGGGAGTGATTGGAGCCCTGGGGTCACCAGAAGAATGAAGCCAACTAAAACAGCGCCCCAACAGCTCTAAAACTAAACTGTCAGTAAAACCAAACCCCATAAAAGTTAGCCAGAACCTACTCACTAATCCTAAAAGGGTGTGTAGTAGCTAAAATAGAAGATTTAAGTAAGATGAAAGTCACCTAATATGTCCAAGGTAAAATAAAAAATTATAGGTCATACCAAAGACCAGGAAAACCGTAATTGAAATGAGAAAAGCAGTAGATGTTTTTCTGAATTGAATCAGTTGTTGAGATTATCTGACAAGAATTAAAGTAGCTGTCATAAAAACATAGGAAACAAGAGCAACACAAAAAATCCATTGCATCTATGTATACTGATAATGAGCAAGTGGAAACCAAAATTTAAAATGCAATAATACCACTCACAGTTTTTCCACAGGAGGGAAAATACTTAGATATAAATCTAACAAAGTATGTACAAAATTCATATGGTGAAAATTATAAAATGTGGCTGAAAGAAATCAAATGGAACCTAAAATCATTGAGAGACATACAACATTTTTGCATTGGAAGACTCAATATAGTAAAGATGTCAATGTCCTTGAATTAATTTATAGGTTTGATTTAATTCTTACCAAAATCTCAGAAAGCTTCTTTGTAAACAAGTTTATTTTAAAAATTATGTAAAAAGATGAATTCCCTAGAATAATTTTGAAAAAGAAGAAAAAACAGAAGAAATAATCACTCTTCCCAGTGTAAAGAATTATATTGCTGCAGAAATCAAAACAGTGTGGTATTGAAGGGGTGTATATAAATCAATGGAACACAATAGAGACTGCACAAATATTAATAGACCTACACAAATAAGTACACATGATTTTTGACAAAGAAACACAAGTCAATAAATAATGTTGGAGCAATTGGACATTCAGTGGCAAAAAATGAATCTCCACCTACACCTTATCTCTTAGACGCAGATTAACTCACAATGTATTATGGATTTTTTTTTTTTTAGTTTTTTTTGGGGGAGAGTGCGAACGCAGTCCCCCATTTCCACAAATTATGCAGTCAAGTGTCCCACATTTGGGGACATCGCAGGGGTCAGCACATACGGAGTGCAATGCATAAGCCTCAGCCTGGGAAAACCACCTTCGTGATCATGGTATCTCCCCAGCCAGGTAAGTATGCATCATGGATTTGAACGTAAAACTTAGGTGCCTTAAGAACCTTGAAGAAAATTTCTGGAGCATCGGTCTAGGTAAAAAGTTCTCAGATTTGATGCCCAAAACACTATCCTTAAGAGGAAAAAAATGCTAAACTGGAACTTCATCTAAATTTATAAATTTGCTCTTTGAAAAACACTGTTAAAAGGATTTAGAAAGCCCAGCCTCAGAGAAAATATTTTCAAATCATGTGTCTAAAAAAGATCTTGTATATAAAATATACAGAGAATTCTTAAAACTTAACATTATAAAACAACAAAAATTGATCCAAGTAGAAAATGGGCAAAACTATGTACAGACATTTTAATAATATACAGAAGGCAAAGGAACACATGAAAAGATGTTCAGCATCATTAACTAATAGAGAAATGAGAATTAAAACCATAGGAGATATTACTACATATCTATCAGAATAGCTAAAATGAAAAATAGTGACAACAAATACTGGCAAGGACGTAGAGAAACTTGATTACTCATACATTGCTGATTTGAATGCAAAATGGTACAGCCACTCTAGAAAATAGACGGTTCTTTTCAAAACTAAAAATTAATTTACCATACAACCCAGCAATGGCACACTTGCACATTTATTTATTCTCAGAGAAATGATGACTTACTTCCATGTAAAAATTTGTATGATATTCTTAGCAGCATTATTCATAAAAGCCAAAAACTAGAAATTATCCAGATGTCCTTCATAGGGTGAATGATTAAACACACTGTGGCACATTTCATACCATGGACTACTACTCAGTAATTAAAAAAAAAAAAAAAAGAACCATTTATGCCCTCAAAAGCTTGGATAAACCTCAAAGAAATTATGCTGAGTGAAAAGAATCAGTCCGAAAAGGATACATAACTGCATGATTACATGAATGTAACATTTGTGAAATAACATAATTATAAATATGGAGAACGAATTAGTAATTGTCAGAGGCTACGGAAGGGGGAGGAGAATGCTGTGACTCTAAAGTGTAACAACACAAGGAGTTCTTGTGATGACAGTAGCGTTGAGTATCTTGATTGTGGAGGTGATTATACAAGACTACACATGTGACAAAATTGTGTAGAACTGTGTACACACAGACACAAATGGACGTATGTATAGTTAGTGAAATCTGACCGTGGTCTTTGTGGTGTGTCAATGTCAAGTCCTTGGTTTTGGTATTATCCTCTGGTTCTGGGACGCTGGCACCCTGATGGAAGGGTGCGTGAGATACTTACATTTGTTTACAAGCTCTTGTAAATGTATGATTATTTAAAATGTATATATTTGTAATCATTGTGAGTAGAACTGGCGCGTGATCATGGGTTTCATTCTGTCATCTTTGAACACGGCCACTGTATTCTCAGTTCTGGGTCCTTAATGTCCTTTTTTATCAAAAGTACAAATCTTAGCAGCTTAGGCTGAGGATGTGACCAGAGACTTATATTAAAGAAGTTCTTTGCAGAATACCAGTGTAAGTGGTAACTCTTCCTCACTTTCAGTTCCAGTTTTCATCAACATTAATTAACTGGAGAGACGAGGGGAATTGGGAATGGTGGAGAAAGGAGGATAAGAAAAATTTAGAAGACAAGACAAAATTAATATTAGGATGAACCTTTTTGAAATAATGACCACAATCTTTCAATTTGGAGCAATATTCCTTTTTTGTCTCTGTGAAGCCAAAATGTAAATGTTCATGTGGCCATTTTATTTTTAAATATATTTTAATTGTTGCATTTATTTGCCGCCTATACCAAAATCTTGAATTCTGATTTTAGTATACGTACTGCCGAAGAAAGCACAAAATCTTGAATTCTGTACCAGTATACAGGGTCTGGCAAAAGTAACACCCTTTTTAAAGTAGTTACAATCTTGTTATGTTATGGAATTACAAGCTTATGATTTTTGTAATAAGAGATTTTGGATAGGATACCAGCTCATTAAAAAGGGCGTTACTTCTGCCAGACCCTGTATAACGAAAGTCAAGGTCCTTATGCAATAAATGAAACATCTATGGAAAACTTAAGAATCAGGTAAAATAGATTTTAAAGTTTTAGAAGGTAGTAATAGTCTTACATTAAACTCCTATAAGCTTTTCTCTATTTCTTTTTCCAACATCTGCCTCTTGAATCTTTTATTTTTATTTTTATTGTTAGACTTATTGGGGTGACATCTGTTAGCAAGGATTACATAGGTTTCAGGCATACAATTCTACAGTGCATTGTCAGCTTGTTGTATAATAAGTTCACCACC
>PVJL010012796.1:10516-35430 GCA_004026885.1 Lyroderma lyra | reverse complement strand
GCGTCCCACGTGGTCCGTCTCTGCTCCCTTCCCTCTCCCCGACTCGCCCCTTTCTCGCCAGCCTTCAGGTTTACTTGCGATTTGTGGATTTCTCAGCAGCCGGTTTGTCACTCAGGGTCCGCTTTCTTGGCTCCTGGACGGCCGTTCAATTGTGTTTTCTGGGAGAGGCTTTAGGAACCTCCTCTCCAGTCGCCATCTTATCTTCTCCCCCCCTATTTTCTTAATATAGGTGTTTATCACTATATACTTAGTGGTTAGGACTGCTTTTGCAGCATCTCATCAATTTTATTTCAAGAGATTTTTAAAAATTTCACTTCTGGTTTCTTTTTTGATCAGTTCGTTGTTTAGGAATATGCTGTTTAATTTCCACATATTTGTAAAATGTTCACTTTTCTTCCAGTTATTCATTTCTGGTTTTATACCATTTTTGTTGAAAGAGATAATAGCATTTCTATTTTAAATTACTTACAATGTGTTTGTGGCTTAATATATGAACTATCTTGGATGTGATCCTTTTTTACTTAAGAAGAGTGCATATTCTCCTGCTGTTGATAGCATATTCTACATGTGCCTGTTAGGTTAATTTGATCTAATGTGTGGTTCAAGTCAACATTTTGTTGTTGATTTTCTGTCTTAATAAAGTATGTGTTGTTGAAATTGGGTTGCAGAATTTTCTTATTTTTACTATAGTGTTGTCTCTTTCCCCCTTTAGATGTTTGCTTAATATGTTTAGGTGCTCTGAGGATGGGAGCTTATATATTTAATACTGTTTTATCTTCTTGATGAATTAAACCCCTTATCATTATATAATAAACTTATTTGTACTTTATTATCATACTTGCCCTCCCATTTTGTTTGGTGTAAGTATGGTTATTCCTGCTCTCTTTTGGTTTCTACCTGCATGGGATGTATTTTGCCATCCCTTCAAGAGATAGTAGGATAGTATGTGTGTCTTTAAAGTTGAAGTGAATCTCTTATGTAGGCAGCATATAATTGGGTCTTTTTTACAATCAATCCAGTCTCTGTACACCTTTGAAAAGGAATTGAATTTACTTATATTTAGAGTAATTATTAATAGGTAAGGACAAAGTAATGTCATCTTATTAATTGTGTTCTGGCTCTTTTATAATTCCCTTGTTCTTTCTTCCTTTCTTGCTGCCTCCTTTTATGAATTGTTGGTGTTTCATAGTGATAAGCTCTTATTCTTTTCTGTGTATCTTTTATGAATCTAATATAGGTTTTTACTTTATGGTTGCCATGAAACTTACATAAACTCATATATAGATATAATAGTCTATTTTACTCTGATAACAATGTCACTGATTGTATTAAAAAACTTCTACCCTTTTATTCTTTCCCTTTATCTTCTAATTTCATAACTTGACACTTTTTACAATGTATATTTGTTAATAAATTACAGCAGCTGAAGATATTTTTAGTATTCTTTTCCTTACACATTTATAATAAAGTGGTTATCAACTTATTGTATTAGAACATTTGAGTTTTGTGCATTTGATTGTATATTTGCCTTTACCATAGTGTTGTATGTGTCTATACTTTCCCATTAGCATCCTTTTACTTCAGTTTGAAGAGCTCCTTTTAGCCCATCTCATAAGAAAGGTCTGGTGGTGATGAACTCCCTCAGCTTTTGTTACACTGGGAAATCCTTATTTCTTCTTCATTTCTGAAGTATAACTTTGATAGTGTATTTTTTGTTGGCAGTTTTTATTTCCAGCCCTTTATATATACCATCTTACTATCTCCTGGTCTTTAAGTTTCGTGCTGAGAATTCTGCTGATAGTGCAATGAGGGTTTCTGTGCAGTTATCATTTTTTTGTTGTTTGTTTGTTTTGCATTCTTTTTGTCTTTTTTTTCATTTTCATTATAATGTGTCTTGGATGTTATAATTTTGCATTGGTGTTATAGATTGACCCAATAACTTTATAAACTTGAGCGTAGAAATCTTTATGGTAATCCTCTGAATGCTATAAAAAAAATCTCTTTGGCAGCATCCTGCACAAGTGGAAAAGCCAGGCACTTATTCATACTCCATTTCACTATAGGGAACATCATGAGAGAGACGCTCTGAGTTCTAAGCCTTGTCACCTTGGCTAAGACATAATACAGGCAAAATTAAGCTGTATCTCTTACTCACTCTGCTGCATCCAAACTCATACACACACACACACACACACACACACACACACACACACACACACACACATTCTGACAGTTAAGTTTGTGAACTCATCCTAGAAAAAGTGCTTCATACTTCATTGCTAAATGTCACTATAATCACCTTCAAAGTGCTCCCCTTGGAAAGCTATTCACTGATGCCAGCACCTATTCCCACTTCAAAGCAATTTTGGAACTCTCTTTCTGGAATGGCCATCAGATCTGTTGACATATGACCCTTAATGTCCTAAATGTCATCAAACTGTCTTTCTTTCAATATTTCCTTTATCTTTGGGTAAAGAGAAAAGGCAATGGGGCCCAGATCAGATGAGTACAGTTATTGGCATACTGGCTAAAAATTCCCTCACAGAGAGTGGCATGCGAGCTAGTGTATTCTCATGATGCAAGAACCATGAGTTGTTGTCAAAAAGTTTAGGTCAATTCATCTTCCAAATAGTAAGCTTGGTTGACTGTTTGTCCAGTTGGTACAAATTCATAATGAACAATCCATTCCCTCTGATATCAAACTAGGTTAGCAACATTATTTGGACTTTTGACTTGGACTGACAGAATGTTTTTGGCTATAAAGAATTGCCTGACTTCCATTGTGCACTTTGATGCTTTGTTTCAGGTTTGTATTGGTATACCCATCTTCATCACCAGTGGTAACATGGCCCAAAACAATATCTTGCCTCTCCAAATGCCCTTGGCAAACTTTGACTCTCTTTTGCTTTTTCTCATCGATGAGCTTCTTTGTGACTATTTTGTACACAACTTTCTCATGCCAAGATTTTCAGTTAGGATTTTCCTATTTCTCTATGGATATTTACTTGGTCAGCTCTGCTTCTCACAATCAGCTGATGATTTTGACACACAATTTGATGAATTTTTGCAATGGTTTTATCAGTTCTACTCATTACTGGCCTCCCTGACCTCTTTTCAACAGTGACGCTTTCTCTACCCTCAGAAACACGTTTAATCTATTTGTACACTGCTGTTTTCTTCATGGTGTTATCCCCACAAACTTGGGCTAACAACTTCCTGATTTTACTTCCATTCCTGCTAAGTTTAACAAAAAAATTAATTTTTGTTCATTGCTCTAATTCAAGCTCTGACATTCTCATGATGAGAGGTGTGCAATGACAATAACAAACACCACTAAGGAAGACACTTGCACACATTTACATGAACACAACTATGAGACATAGGTATACCAAGGTTGTGAAACCTTACTGAGTTTGTGCTGACAATGTAAGTACACAGTGGCAGGTTTGCAAACTTAGCTGTTAGACCTCATACACAGACGCAGACACACACACACACACACACACACACACACACACACACACACACATTCCAACAGACTTGATGGAACTTCTACTTTAGACATAGGACTTCCACCAAAGCTTTCTATTTCATGGGTGACTACTTAACACAGTGTTGAGCAAACTGTAGCTCCCAAGATGTGGCCAAAAGTTCTGAAAAAGGCTACTGAGGAGACCACAAATGATACTGAGGTGGATACTGGGTGAGCAAGACTTTACCCAGTTCATTTTGCATGTGGTGCTGGATCCCACAAATCCTATGAAAGCAATTTTTATTTTATAGATGAATGGATGTTAAAGCTTTGTTGTTGTGGAAGGACAGAAAAAGGGCGGCCATGATGAGGATGTCACAGTCTGTAGTCATTTTATTCTGTTGATATAAGTCTGACTCTGTATCTAAGGATCAAAAAGTCAGAGTTTATATTCAAAGATGGCAAAAAATAGGTAAAAGATAAGAAAAGAAAGAAAGATAAAAATTTAAATAAGAAAGAAAAAACACATGCAATGAAAAATAACAAAAGCAATAAATATGAGAGCATGAGTTAATAAAATCACAAACATTCCAATTGAGAAAATAAAAGCCAATGTATATTTTTAATATTGAAAAACCACTAATGAATTAATAATACAAAATAAAAGGCAAAAAGCAAACAAATAAACATTATCAAGAAATTCAAAGCACCATTTCATACGTTGCGGAAAAAAACACACATTCAAAACACCCATATTCTTGATACTCTAAATAACTGTATACCACTACATTTATTGATTTATTTTATTTTTTCCTTTTATTTCTCATTTATTTTTATTTTTTCAATTACATTTGACATACAATATTATATTGGTTTCAGGTGTACAGCATAGTAATAAGGCTTCTATGTAACTTACCAAATCCTTATTCTGATATATCTGGTTCACATCTGACACCATAGAGAGTTATTGCAATGTTAGGGACTATATGCCCTATGGTGCACTCCACACCCCTGTGACTTTTGTTACTATGAATTTGTAGTTCTTTATTTCTTCCTCTTATCACCCACTCCTCCCACCCTCGTACTATCACCCCAACCAATCTAGTACCCATCTGACATCACCGGTAGTTATTGCAACATTATTGACAATATTCCCATGTTATACCCTATATCCCCGTAACTATTTGTAACCACCAAACTGAACTTTCCAATCTCTTCCACTTATTTCACCCATCCCCCACCTTCCTCCCATGTGGTAACAAGATAAATGTTTTCTATATCTATGAATCTGTTCCTGTTCCACTTGATTATTTTCTTCTTTGGATTTCACCTAGAAACAAAGTCAACTTGCCTGCATCTGTCTTTCTCTGACATTCTACTCAGTGCAACTTCCTTCATGTCTTTTAATTGGAGCTTTTAATTCATTTAAATTAAAAGCAATATAATTGTTCATGTGTACCTATTGCTATTTTATTGTTCATAATTTTGTTTTCTTGTTTTTGTTGTTATTTTTTCCCCATCTTAATGCAGTCCCTATAACATTCCTTGTAATACTAGTTTGTTGGTGATGAACTCTTTTAGTTTTTTCTTGTCTGAGAAGCTCTTTACTTGTCCTTCAATTTTGAATAATAGCCTTGCTGGGTAGAGTAATTTTGGTTTAAGTTCCTTTCTTTTCATCATATTGAATATTTTCTTCCACTCCCTTCTGGCCTGCAAAGTTTCTGTTGAAGAATCAGCTGACAGTCTTATGGGAGCTCCCTGATAAGTAACTAGGTGCATTTCTCTTCCTGTTTTTAGTATCCTCTCTTTGTCTTTAAGCTTTGCCATTTTAATTATAATGAGTCTTGGTTTGGGCCTATTTGGGTTTATCTCATTTGGGACTCTCTGTGCTTCCTGAATTTATATGTCTGTTTCTTCTACCAGGTTAGGAAAGTTTTCAGTCATTATTTCTTCAAATAGATTCTCAATTCCTTGCTTCCCTCTTCTTCTTCTGGTATTCCTATGATGTGACTGTTGTTGCTCTTGATGTTATCCCAGAGACCCCTTAAACTATCTTCATGTTTTTGGCTTTTTTTTCTTTTTGCTATTGTGACTGGAAGTTTTCTGCTACCTTGGCTTCCAATTCACTGATTCGACTCTCTGCTCCATCTAGTCTGCTGGTGATTCCTTCTATTGCATTCTGAATTTCAGTAATACTATTCTTCATTTCTGATTGGTCCTTTTTTATGATTTCTGTGTTCTTCTTTATGCTTGCTGTCTCTCGGTTAAAGTTTTCATTAAGTTCTTGAGCATCCTTACAATCATCGCTTTAAGCTCTGTATCTGATAGTTTTCTTGCTTCCATCTTGTTTAGTTCTTCTAGAATTTTCTGCTGTTCTTTTATTGGAGACAAACTTTTTTGTATCCTCATTTTGGATGCCTGTCTGTATTTGTTTCTATGTATTAGGTAGATCTGCTACATATCCCAGTATTGCTTGCTAGCCTAATGTAGTAGATGCCTTGTGGGGCCGTGGCACTGTCCCCCTGGTCATCTGTGCTGGGTGCTCTTATAGATCCTGGTTTGAAGGCACTCCTGGGCCTGGAGCTACTCAGCAAATATCTCGAAGCACACCATTACTGGCTGCTGCCAGTCTGGGGCCTGCAAACTTAAATTGTTATTGAAGAAAGATTGCAATGTAGGTGGGGCTGGTTGCCCAATGGAGAAAGTTCCTCTGATGTTGGTGTACTTGGATGAGGGGAGGTCTCAGTGAGTCAGCAGGGTGGAGTAAAGCTCAACGGACCAATCACATTCAGATTTGGCTGTTTGTGTGTGGGCACAACACAGGAAAGAAGTGCTCATTAGTCAGCTGCATGGGAGGGTGATGCACTCAGGAAACATGACAATTGTACTCCAGCTCTTGCTCCAAAGCCACACACCTCAGTCTGCCCCCATATGCTTCCAATGCCCCTGAGTCACTGTCCCTCTGCCAGAGCACAAGGTGAGTACCCATAAGTGACTGAGTCAGCATGGGCACTTTAAGAAGATGTCTAGGTCTCCTGGAGCCTTCAAACCCAACTGTTCAGTTGGAGTTTTCACTGTTTTTCAGTCAGATGCGGTGGGGCTCCTCTTCCTAGTATAGGAATGTAAGTTTTTTCTTCCAAATAAGGGCATAACCTCTCTACTTAGAAACCCACCTTAGGAATCTACCTCAGAGCAGGCTCCTATCCTCTCTCCCAATTCATCCTGTTTACACAAAGGTCACACTGTCCTGCCTTGAAATTTCTTTGTCCCTGCAGCTCCCTTATACATTTTGCCTCATGAAATGGCATAAAAATATAAAATAGCTAATCGGCTAAGGTTAAGAATGTGAGGTCTGAGCCCTAGCCAACAGGGTAAGACACATGTTTAATTAAGCTTGCATTAGGGATAAAAGAAGTGTGACCCTCCCTTTGATGTGCCTGTAGCTTTTGTCTGACACCCTTCTGCAGAAGTAAAGATTGCCTTGCCAAGATATTTGAATCTCTGAGCATTTATTTGTGGCACCAGAGATTTATTTCCAACACCTGTAGCAGTGCTCTGGTCTAGGGAGCCTGGTCTGGGTCTGGGGCCCCTCACTCCTTTGTGGGGAACCACCACAGCTGAGCTATCCCTCCTGATTCTCTACTACTACTGGAGGTTTGACTCCTTTTGCTTCTGCACCCCTCCTACCAGCCTTTCTGTGGCCTCCTATTTTTTGTATCCTTACCTATAAAGCTTCTATTCAGCTGGAGTTCAGATGGTTCTCCATGTTGGTTGTTCAATAATTTAGTTGTAATTTTAATGTGTTCATGAACAAAACAGGCACAGTGTTTACCTACTCTGCCATCTTGGATCTCTCTAAATTTATTTATTTATTTTTAATTTTTATTAAATTTATTGGGGTGACATTTGTTAGTAAAATCACGTAGGTTTTTGTGTGTACAATTTTATAATACATCATCTATGCATTGTTTTGTATGTCCTCCACCCATAGTGAGTTTTCCTTTCATTACCATGTATTTGATGACGTTACCCTCTTCTACCAATCCCCCAACAGCCTTACTCTCTGGTAACCACTAAACTGTTCTCTGTGTCCACGAGTTTTTGTTTCTTTGTTTTATTCGTTGGTTGTTTTCAGTTTAAAATTGCACATGTGAGTGAAAGTCATATGGTTCTTGACTTTTTCTGATTACTTCTTTTGTTTACCCTGATAAGTTCAAGTTTTATTCATGTCATCATAAATAGCAGTACTTCATCTTTTCTTATGGCCAAGTAATATTTTATTATATTTATGTACCACCTCTTCTTTATGAAATCATCTGTCAAGAGACATTTTGGTTGTTTCCATGTCTTGACCACCATGAGTAATGATGCAATGAACATAGACATACATATAACTTTACAATAAATGTTTTCAGATGGGGGGAGAGTAGATCCCAGAAGGGATTGCTAGGTTGTATGGTAATTGTACTCTTATTTCTTTGAGGAACATCTATACCATTTTCCATAGTGGCTTTACCAGTTTATATTCCTGTCAGCAGTGCATGAGGGTTCCTTTTGCTCTACAATGTCTCCAACACTTGTTATTACTTGTCTTGTTGACTATAGTCACCCTAACAGATATGAGGCGATAATATCTCTTTCTGGATTTGATTTACATCTCCCTAATAACTAGTGAAGTTGAGCACTTTTTTCATACATCTGTTGGCTATTTGTTTATCTTCTTGGAAGAAGTGTATGTTCAGGTTCTCTGGCCATTTTTAAATTAGATGGGGTATTTCTTTGTTTTTGAGATGTATGAGATCTTTATACTTTTTGGACATTAACACCTGATCAAAAGAGTTGTATGAAAACATCTTCCTCCATTCCGTTGGTTGTCTCTTTGCTTTGTCGATGGTTTCTTTTGCTGTGCAGAAGCTTTTAAGTTAGATATAGTCCCATTCATTTATTTTTGCTTTTACTTCCTTTGCCTTTGAGGTCAAATTCACAAAATCCTGTCTTAATCTAGGCTCTATAAGTTTAATACCTATGTTTTCTTCTGTGTATTTTATTGTTTTACGTCTTATTTATAGATCTGTGATCCATTTTGAGTTAATTTTAGTATATGATGACATATTGCAGTCTGGTTTCCACCTTTTGCTGGATGCATACTAATTTTTCCAGTACCATTTATGGAAGAGGCTTTCTTGTCTCTATTATAAGTTTTTGGCTCTTTTGTTGAAAATTACCTGCCCATATATATGTGGGTTTATCTGTATATATATATGTAGGTTCTCAATTACATTCCATGGTCTGTGTGTCTGTTTTTCTGCCAATACCTTGCTGTTTTTATTATTATCACTTTGTATATAAATTCATGTCAGGGAGTGTAATACCCCTGGCCTTATTCTTTCTTCTCAGTATTGCTTTGGTTATTCAGAATCTTTTGTGGTTCTATAAATACCTAATGATTTTTTGTTCTACTTCATTCAAAAATGTCATTGAGATTTCAAAAAGGATTGCAATCTGTATATTGTTTAGGGTATTATGGCCATTTTAACTAAGTTGATTCTTTCAATCCATGAACAGAGTATGTTTCTATTTATTTGTGTCTACTTCAACTTCTTTTAATAATGTCTTGTAGTTTTCAGTGTGTAGGTTCTTCACATTCTTTATTAATTTATTTCTGGGTATTTTATTTTATTTATTGCAATTGCAAAAGGAAATTTGTTTTATTTCTTTTGCTGAAATGTTATGGTTTGTATTATATATAGAAACACAATGGTTTTTTGTACATTCAATTTGGATTCTGCAACTTTACTGTGTTTCTTTATTGCTTCTAACAGTTTTCTGGTGGAGTCTTTTAGGTTTTCTATAAAAAGAATTATGTCATCTGCAAAAACTGCCAAGTTAACTTCTTCATTTCTAATTTAAATGCCTTTTTTTTTCTACTTGATTGCTCTGGCTAGGACTTTCAATACAATATTGAATAACAGTGGAGCATTTCTGTCTTGTTCCTATTCTTAGAGGAAAAGCTTTCAGTCTTTTACCACTAAGTATAAGTATAACATTAGCTGAGTTTGTCATATATGGTCTTTGTTATGTTGAGTGACTTTCCTTTTACAGCCATTTTGTTGAGTGTTTTAATCATGAATGGATGTATCTTGTCAAATGCATATTCTGCATCTATTAATATGATCATATAATTTTTATCTTTTATTTTGTTTATGTTCTGTATCACCTTGATCAATTTGAGTATGTTGGAACTTCCATCCTGGAATAAACCCCACTGGGTAGTGATGTATAATCTTATTGTTGTATTATTGTATTTGACTAGTATAGTAGACTCTCCATTAACCAGAACTCAAGCAACCAGCACCCTCGAACAACTGATGTCAGTTGCTGGTTGCTTGAGTACTGGTTAACAGAGTCTACCTACATTTTTTTTTTTTTTTGCATCTACCAATGCCCATGGGTGCCAGTTAATGGAGTCTACTGCATTTTGTTTAGGATTTTTGCATCTGTATTCATCAGAGTTATTGGTCTATAGTTTGTTCTGTTGTGTTTTGTTTTTGTTTGTTTTTGCATGTGTTATCCTCACCAGGTTTTGATATTGGGGTCATGTTGGCCTTGTAAAATGAATTAGGAAGCATTGCCTATTTTTCAGTATTTTTAGGAAAAGCTTGAGGAGGACAGCTGTCAAATCCTCTGATAATGTTTGGTAGAATTTACTGGTGAAGCCATCTGATCCTGGACTTTTGCTTTTGAATGATCATTTCAATTTCCTTACTGTTGATCAATCTATTTAGATTTTTCTTTTCTTAGTAATTTAGTCTAGAAGGATTATATGTTACTAACAACTTGTCCATTTCTTCTAGGTTATTGAATTTAGTAACATAGTTCTTCATAGTATTCTTGTATCACCATTTGTATTTCTATTGTATCTGTCATAATGTCACTTCTCCTCTTTCATTTCTGATTATGTTGCTTTTGTCTTCTCTTTTATTTTTTATTGAGTCTAACTATGAGTTTGTCATTTTTTTAAACTTTTCAAAGAATGAGCTCTTCGTTGCATTTATTATTTCTATCGTCTTTTTGTTTTGTATTTCAATTAATTTAGCTCTGAGTTTTATTATTTTCTTCTCCTAATTTTGGGTTTCACTTCTTCTTACTTTTCTAGTTCTTTAAGATATAATGTTAGTTTGACTTTGGGGATTTTTCTTGTTTTTTTTTGAGATAAGCCTGTAATGATATAAATTTCCCTCTTAATACTGCTTTTGCAACATCTCAATAACTTTGCTAGAAGATATTTGCATTCTTTTTTGTTTTTATGTATATTTTGATCTCTTTTTATTTCTTCTTTTATGAAGTTGTTCTTTTTTTTAAAAAATTCATTTTTATTGTTAGACGTATTGGGGTGACATCTGTTAGCAAGGATTACATAGGTTTCAGGGATACGATTCTACCGTGCATTGTCAACTTGATGTATCATAAGTTCACCACCTAATGTGACTTCTCTTTCCATTACCTTGAAGTTGTTCTTTAGTAGCATGTTCTTTAATCTCCACATATTTGTGATTTTTCTCTCTTCTTTTCTTTTTTCTTTCTTTCTTTCTTTCTGTGTGTCTTTCTTTCTTTCTTTCTTTCTTTTTCTTTGCAGGTGATCTCCAATTTAAAAGCATTGTGGTCATGATATGGGCCAAATAAAGCAGCCATTTTCCCATGTCACTAAAGATTCCTGTTCTTGCTCTTTAGCTCTCACTTTCACCTTTTCCCTAATTCATAGCCTTAATCACCCTCTCAATCAGTTTTCCTTTAACTCTAGTTTGAACAACAGATTGCTCCTAACTTGAATCATGGGATGTCTTTATCCTGTCTCTTGCTTTAGACAATCACCCTAAAACTAAAAACAATAGACTTTTACCCCATATCTCTTGGATGTTCTTTGCCCCAGTTCGAGCTAATCATTCAGAGAAAAACTTGTAACTTGTGTTTGCTAATTGTATTTCCAAAATGTCTGTCTCCAGCCCTGGTTATCCATGCTAAAATGTGATGTGTGATAATAAAGCATTACTTAGCTGGGTATGCTAGATTTTAACTAATCATCCTTGTGACTGTGAATCTGTGTTGGTTAATTGTATCATCCCCAGGCCATTCCTGGCTAGGAAGTCACACCTGGGTGGCTGGTGGAGACCAAACTCAGCAGGATGCACACTCCAAAGGGCTAAACAAATCTTCTGTCAGGTAGCCACCCTGCAGTGATGGCTTTGAAGCCTACATTTTGGGCCAAAGCTTTTGAACTTACTAACTGGGTCTGGTTCTCCTTCTATAGGGGCCTTTTGGAATGCAGATGTTGCCTGGCAAGGCTTCCAGCCCATCTGGATCAAAGGAGTCAACATGGTGGATCTCAAGACCACTTCTCCCTTTAGATCAGATAGGGTGCCAATAGGTAGGGACAACAACCATCTTCAGCAGGAACAAGATACAGAAGACAAGACCTTCAGCCCCTCAGCTTCTTATAAAAATTTGTGGGAATCGCATCTCTCAAGAAAACGTGAGGAAGGCAGACAGAATAGGGGGATCTTGGGACCCCTCCCCTGAGACTCGTCCTGCTGGAATAGTCACCACTTCCCTGATACCACCCTCTCACTCTTCATCCCTGCCCCCAAGATAAGACAATCACAGGAGGTAATTACATTTGGAAAGGAGACAGGAACAATAAAAGAAAGGTGATGCCACAGGTTTGTCAATCAGACTTGTCAATGAAGAAACTCCATGCCCAGAGGTGTCTCCCCTGAAGACACAGAAGAAAATAAAAGTACCAAAGCCTCATTAATTGGGGCTCTTGAGCCACTCTCCTACTTCTTTGGAGTGTACTTTCTCTTCAATAAGCTATCTCTTTGTTTCACCTGTATACTGTTCTGTGCGTGTCATTCAATTCTTTGCTTGAGATACCAAAAACCTGGATATCGTGTCGAAGAGGACACCCCATTTTCCGATAACATTCAGAGAGTATATGCTTGGTGTAATTTCAATCTTTTTAAGTTTGATGAAGATAGTTTTGTGTTTCAACATATGGTCTATCCTTGAGAATGTTTCATGTGCATTAGAATAGAATGTATAGTCTGGTGCTCTAGAATGAAAGACTGTCTAGATGTCAATTATGTCTATTTGATCTAATGTGTCATTTAAGACTATTACTTCCTTATTGATTTTTTATTTGGATGCTCTATCCATAACTGTCATATTTAGGTTTCCTAGTATAATTGTGTTTTTGTCAGTTTGTCCTTTTAGTTCTGCTAGTAGCTTTATATATTTTGTTGCTCCTTGATTCGGGGCATATCTATTGGTAAGTGTTATGTCTTCATGTTTAATTGCACTCTTTATTATTATGAAATTTTCTTCTTTGTTTCTTGTTACCTATTTTATCCTGGAGTCTGTTTCATCACATGTAAGTATGACTATATCTGCTTTTCTTTGAATGCCATTTGCTTGGAGTACTGTTTTCTACCCTTTCACTTTGAGACTATATTTGCCCTTGCAGCTGGGAAGTGTCTCTTACTCGCAGCATGTGGTTGGGTTTTGATTTTTTATCTAATCTGCTACTTTGTGACATTTTATTGGTGAGTTCAGTCCATTTACATTTAGGTTGATTATTGATATATGGGGATTTCCTACAGTCGTTTTATGTTTTGTTTTCAGGTAAATGAGTGTCTCCATTTTTTCTTTGCCTTTGTGTTTCTGTCTGTTATTTTAGTTTGATGGTGTTCTATAATTTTTTTCTCTGTTTTCTCTTTTCTTGTGTTATATGTCTCAGTTCTGGATTTTTATTTATCTTTTTGAGTGATTACCATTAAGTTTATGTAAAAGAAAGTTTTGTATATACAGTAGTCTCTTTCTTTAGCATGCATGTTATCTCCATTATCTTTTGCAAATTCAAACCTGTACTTCCTTGCCTTTTATGTTTTTCTTGTCACAAATTATCACTCTTTTTGCTATGAGTTCATTTCTGAGTTGCAGTAGCAAATTATCTTCTCTTTTTCTTTTTACTGTTTTTATTTCCTTTCACCTTTTTGCTATACTTAAGTTTATAGTACCCTATTCTCAGCAGGTATTGCCATTTTCTGCTTCTGTCTGTCTGTTAGTAATCTTACTTATAATTTTGTATGTTTTTGTCTCTTTGCTCCAGGTAGAATTACTCTTTTTTAGTATTTTCTGTAATACAGTCTTGTGGTACAAAATTTCTTCAGCTTGTTTATATCTAGACAGGTCTCTGTAACTACTTTATATCTAAAGGATAACTTTGCTGGAAATATTATTTAAGGCTGGTAATTTTTCTCTTTCAATCATTTGAATATTTGATTCCACTCTCTCTCAGCATCTAAATTTTCCACTGAAAAATCTGATAATAATCTAACAGGCTTTCTTTTATAGGTTACTCTCTTCTTTCCCCTGGCTAACTTGAGAATTCTTTCATTGTCATTAATTTTTTATGGTTTCAATATAACATACCTTGGAGAAAGATTTTTAGGCTTGAGATAATTAAGTGTTTTGTTTGCTTCTTGAATTCAAGGATCCAATTCTTTTCATAGATTTGGGAAGTTCTCACTGATTATTTCTTTGAACAGATTCTCTGTGTCCTCTTTCTCTCATCTCCTTCTGGCATATCCATTATTCTTTTAAGGCTCTTTCTGATGGAGACACAAGTTCTTGTTGAGTTCTTTCCTTTTTATTTTTTTAACTTTTACATCTCTCTTTTCTTCCATCTGCATTATTTCCAGACTTCTATATTCAATATCACAATTTTTTTCCTCCATCTGGTCAGCTCTATTTTCTAAGATTGCTAATTTATTATTCATCTTTTTTTATTGAGTTATTTATTTATTTATTAATGTTATTGTTAAATTTATTCGGGTGACTTTGGTTAGTAAAAATTACATAGGTTCCAGGTGTACAATTCTACAATACATTATCTATGTGTTGTGTTGTGTGTTCATCACCCAGAGTCAATTCTCTTTCTATCACCCTATATTTGAGATCCTGTCCCTTCTCTCCCACACTTTTATTGAGTTCTGTACCTTAAAAATCTCTGTTGTTTTAAATTTAGTCTCTTTGATAAAGTATTCATTTTGATTGTTGACTTCATTTCTGAGTTTGTTAGAATTCCTGTCTGAGTTTACTTGAATCTCATTGAGATTTTTCAGAACTGCAATCTTGAATTCTCTCTCAGATAAGTCACTATGTCCATGTCTTTATATTTATTTTTTTGAGAATTTTTATTTTCTTTCTGAGCTATCTTCTTACCTTACTGGGTCATAGTAATTGGTGGATTATTTCTCTTCCAAGGCATCCATAGGAGTCAATTCTGTAGCAGGTTGATACAAACAGGTCTTTCTTTTGTTTTCCAGTAGGTAGCTCTGAAGTTGTTTTTGTTGTTGTTGTTGTTGTTGTTTTTTCATTTTTTTCTTGTCCTGTTCTCATTTCTCATGGTGAAAGGTTCCCCTGGGGGTGGGGGAGAGGTGGAAGTCTTCTCTGTGACCAAGTTACTTTAGCCTCAGGGCACCACCCTTGTGGAAAAATGTGGTGGATAATGGAGTTCTGAGACCCTGAATTCCCAGTGCTGCCTCTGCAGCCAGATGCATAGCTATTTGTGTCAGCATCCATGGGTGTCCCCCATTGGGATCAGTCATAAAAGGTGGAAGCAGGGTGGGTTGGGAGATGCCACTGGCATATTTCTGTTTTTGTTCTCCTTTGAGTAATGGTCGCTGGTATATCACAGCTGCTCACTTCTATATCTCCATCCTTGTCACTGAAATTCGCTACAATGTGCATCTTCCACTCAAGAACAAGAACTGTGTCTTCAGTTCTCAGAGCTATAGATTGTCTGTTATTTAAACCAATGCTGCTACAGCTTCTTCCAGGGCTTTTTGATGGCTTTGGGAGGGTGTGGGGGATGTAAGCTCTGGAAAGACTGGTGGAAGTGGCCAAGCTCTGTGGCTTTGTTTTCAACCTGGCAGTAAGGGATGCTAGACCACAGCTGGTATACTTCTGTATTTGGTCTTTGCCCCAACATCTCTGCCCTAATCACTGGGTTCAGCCTTATTACATGTTGATCACCCAAGCAGCAATGCCCACGGCCACAATGAGTGCACCTACAGACCAAAATTCTCCCCTTTCCTGGGACAGCAGAGAACTTTGAGCTCTATCAGAAGCATCTATCTCTGTTCTTTCTTCTTTTTTTCACTGTTTGTTCTGATTCATCCACCTTCAGATGTTTCCGAGTAGTGGATCTCTCAGATCTCTTTGTGTGTTACATAGAAAATCCTTTGTTGAAATACAGCTCTTCAATTTTTTTGTATTATCCAGGGTAGTGATCAAAAGGGACCCCATCACACCCCATGCTTTTGACATCAATCTGTATACTACTAAATTTGTAAATTTATATGATATGGAATGAATATTCTAGAAAATATAATAACCAAATGTGTGAGAAAAATGAAACAAATATGTGAATAGTTCTATAAATTATTAAAGAAATTAAATTGGTTGTTGAAATTTTTTCTCACAAAGAAGTTTAAGTCTTGATAAAGTGGGACTGGGATTTTAAGAAATCTGATCAGGCTGGGAGGTTTGCAGTTGGAGCTGAACTCCTGGAACTCTTATGGTCTGAACATTCTGTTTGTCAACTGTATGGTTTCAACTTCCTGTATCCCTAATATATATTTCCATCTTGGAAGGGAGTCAGAGCATGCACATAACTGGCCAGGAATGCATGTTCTCAGGATCTTGGTACCTTTTCTTTTACTTTTCCCAAAGAAATCCTTTTGATGACACATTACCTAGTCACTGTTATTATCAAGTCAACAGTCTCTTCAGCTTTACCAGTGATTTATACTAAATAGTCAGGACATAAAAATTCTATTCTTATAAAATTATTTCTATGTATGCAATAAAAAGAAAAAATATAAATTATTTACCATGCTAACATTATCTTTCCATCAAAACCCAAAATAGAGAGAAAATATAAGAAAATTTCAAATTTCTGGTCAAGATGGTGGAGTAGGTAAATGCTGTGCTGACCTCCCCTCATGACCACATCAAAAGTACAACTAAACTACAAAACAGTCATCATTGAAAACTACCTGAAGTCTAGCTGAACAGAAGGCCTACAGCCAACAAAATAAACCAACTGGAGACTGGTAGAAGGGGTGGAGACACTGAATAGGCTGGCCCAACACCCATGTGTAGTGATTAAAAATCAGGAAGGGTATATTGGCTGCAGAGGTTCCCCCTAAGGGTTGATGGTTTTTGCCTCACACTAGGCTCCCCAGCCCAGGATACCAGTACTGTTAAGAGAAGTCCCCATAACTTCTGGCTGTGAAAATAGGAGGAAACTGGCTGAGTGAGATGGATGGTGATTGGAGTCTCAGGTTTTCCTCTTAAAGATACTGCCCATAAACTCAGTTGCTCTGAGCTCTAGTGCTAGGGCAGCAGCTTCAAAGGTACCAGGAACATTCAAGGAGGAAATTATTTGTCTGGCTTCAGGGTATGAGCTGGAAGGGCAGCTTTCTTTCAAATGGGACTGCTGGCAGAAGCCATTGTTCCTTTGTTGAGCTGTTGTCTCTACCAGCCTTCATATATAAGTGGATTCCATATCTGAGCCTTAGTCAACCTGTCTAACACTGTTGGTCTTGCACTGGAGATTCCCTTACTCAAGTTGTGGACTTACCCAAACTGTTTTCAGTAGAATCTTCTGTAAAAATGGCCTGTCTTGGCTCATGCTGCAAACTTTCCTAAAGTTTCTCAAAAGTTCACAAATTTAAAACATGGAAGCATCTAGCCTTGATATACCTAATACCTCTTCCTAAGCAGACCCAAGGTTGGCTGTAGTGGCCCCCAGTTTCTGTTTACAACTTAGTTTTTCTCAGGCAACTCAAAAC
Source organism: Lyroderma lyra (assembly GCA_004026885.1). NCBI lineage: Eukaryota > Metazoa > Chordata > Mammalia > Chiroptera > Megadermatidae > Lyroderma > Lyroderma lyra. The sequence goes on along the minus strand of PVJL010012796.1, from coordinate 18,042 downwards.
CCAGCATAAGTGATAATAATCTTCAAGTCACTCTATAGCTTATACCACGTGGCTCCAGTTAGGGCAAAGGCAATGACTGACCTGGGCCTGTATCAGAGCCCCTCTCAAGAGGTCACAGAATCAACACAGCCAGCAACCAGTTTCAACCACACCAGAGCATCACCCAACCAACTCCACAAGTGACATATCCAAAGGGCTGGCTGAAAAGGCACCAGAGCCCTGCTAAAATGAATTCTGCTCAATAGGGTCAGTCCCTGCACAACAGGTCCTCCACTGTATTCATGGCTAGTCTTCACAATTAGGCAGCCTGAAGATCAATCCCTCCCATTGATGTACAAATAACCAAGGCTCAACAACAAGAGGAAGGCACAAACAACCCACACAAGGAACATGCCTGTTGCACCTGGCTCAAGTGGCCATGGACACTGAGTTAATGGGCTCCAAAAGTCACCTACTACATAAGGTTACTCTACTAAGACCACAAGATGTAGCAGTTCTAACTAATACATAAAAAAAACTCAAGGATGCAGTCAAAATGGGGAGACAAACAATATTTCCCAAAATAAAAAAAACAGAATCATGCTCCAAAAAATTAATGAAACAAAATGAAGACAAACTACCAAGTGCAAAGTTCAAAACACTGGTTATAAGACTGCTCAATGATCTCAGTGAAAACTTTAACAAAGAGATTAAAAAAAAACAGAACGAAAATTGAAATAGAAAATATAAAAAAAGAACAATCAGAAATGAGTAATACAATAATAGAAATGAATACATTAGAGGAAATCAACAGTAGATTAGATAAAGCAGAGGATCAAATCATCTATTTAAAAGTTAAGGTAGCAGAAAACACCCAATCAGACAGCAAAAATTAAAGAAAAAAATTTTTTAAATGAAGATAGTTTAAGGGTCTTCTGGGACAGCATCAAATATACTAATGTTTGCATCATAAAGATTCCAAAAGGTGAAGAAAGAAAGAAAGAAAGGACTGAAAATCTACTTGAAGAAATAATGATGGAAAACTTCCCTAATTTGGCAAAGAAAATAGACATACAAACCCTAGAATCACAGAGAGTCCCAAAGAAGATGAACCCAAAGAGGTCCATACCACAACACAACATAATTAAAATGCCAAAGCTTAAAGATAGAGAGAGAACCTCAGAAACAGCAAACAAAAGCAGTTAGCTAACTACAAGCAAATTCCCATTAGACTGTCACCTGATTTCCCCACAAAAACTATTCAGGTCAGAAAGAATCGGCATAAGATACTCAAAGTGAGGAAAAGCATGGACTTATAACCAAGATTACTCTACCCAACAAAGGTATAATTTAGAATCAAAGAAACAGATAAGGAGCTTCTCAGACAGGAAAAAGTTAAACAAGTTTATTACCACCAAACCAGTAATCCAAGAAATGTTAAAGGAACTTGTTTAAGAAGAAGATAAACAAAGATAAAAAATATAAATAATATAATAAAATGGCAATAACTGTATATCTATTAATAATTTCTTTAAATGTGAATGGATTAAATTCTCTAGTCAAAAGACATTGGGTGGCAGAATGGGTAAGAAAAAGACTCTTATTCATACATATGCTTCCTATAAGAGACTCACTTCACATTAAAAGACACAGACACACTGAAAGTAAAGAGATAAAAGAAATATTTCATGAAAATGGAAATGAAAACAATAGCTGGAGTTGCAACACTTATATCTGACAAAATAGACTTCTGAAAAAGGCTATAATAAGAAATAAAGATGGACCCAGTAATCCTACTTCTGATTATTTATTTAAAGAAACCCAAAATACAACTTCAAAGGGACATGTGCATCCGCATATTCATTGCAGCATTGTTGACAATAGCCAAGATACGGAGGCAACTTATGTGTCCATCAATGAATGAATGCATAAGGAAGAGGTGGGACATGTATACAATGGAATATTACTCATCCATAAAAACAAATGAAATCTTGCCATCTACAATATCATGGATCGACTTAGAGAATATTGTGCTTAGTGGAGTAAGTAAGATAGAAAAAGACAAACGTCATATAGTTTTACTTACATGTGGAATCTGAGAAAGAAAAAAATGACAAAACAGGAATAAAACCAGATACAGAGAGCATTTTAATGGTTGCCAGACAGATGGGAAGAGGTTTGGGAAGATGAATGGAAAAGGAGAAGAGATTTAGAATTACAAATTGGTTATTACAGAATAGCCATGGAGATAAAAGTATAGCTTAAGAAATATAGGCAATAATTTTATAATAACTATATATGGTGCCAGATAGGTACCAGATTTATCACGTTGATCACTTCATAAGTTATGTAAATATCTAACCACCATGTTGTACACCTGAGACTAATGTAATATTGTATGTCAACTGTAATTGAAAAAATTTTAAAATATATTTCAAAAGGACAGCATAGATTAGACAAACCAAGAGAATATAAAACGTGCCTTAGTATCCTACAGCTTGCCCTCTTGTAATATTGTCTCACAGAATGCATTCAACAGGTCAAATAAGTCCAAATATTAATAGTTTAAATCATACAGACAACCCAATTTCAACTTTTCTACTAACAAGTTTGACTCTTTCACTGAAAGTAAATGGAAACTTAAAATGGATTTTTATGCTTATAGGCTTCTAACTAATGAATAGTCTGAATGGATGAATTCAATTTGAAGAATTATTGAAAATTTTGTCAGTAATTTAGCTCCAGGGAGAGCTAACTTAGTTGCGTTGACTAGTCCAATGTCTAAGGAATACTCAGTAGTAGCCCACCTCCTGGGATTAGAGTTTTTGGTGCTCAAGTGAGTTTAGGAACAGAGTTTAAATAATAAAGTTGTTGATGTAAAAAAAAAGGTGGTGGTTAGTTTAATTATTTACATTGTTGTTAGATGGGAAAGAAAAACTCAGAAAACTTTTTAAGCCATTCAACAGCTGACAGAAGGAGTTCTTGTACATTCATTCACCCAAGACAATGGTGTATCAGTTTCAGAGGAGTCTGAGTGAGTTGATCTCAGTTGTGATTTCTTTCTCTTTCCAAAGAGAAGCTTTTGCTCCCTGCTTTGGCTTATGCTTCCAGCTTTTATTCATCGTAACTTCTATCCCTGAAATTGTCTTTTATCTGACCCATATCACTGTCTCTATCTCAGGACAGATTTCTGTTTTGTTTTTGTTGTTTCTTGTCTCTTCTCTTATTATTTTATTCTCATTATTTCTCCTCTGGTTATATGTACATGGTAAATCAATGCCATGATTAACCATCTGAATAAAGCATTCAAGTAGTACACCTTTATTTATTTTAAATTATAAATTGTACCTTTAAGATGTGGTGAGTTATCTCTGGAAAAGTTTTTGACAATCTGTGAGAAAGATGCTTTAAACATACTCATCTGAGAGGGCATCTTAAGACTAAGGGCCCTGGGTAATGAAGAAATGTGCCAGAGCAGAGAAACTCTGGCCCAGAAACCAGGTGCCAGGCGAGCCTAGTTGGAGTCCTAGGTGCCTCATTTAAAAGTGTATGAAGTCGAATGTGGAGGAGGAGAAGATGGCAGCTGGAGAGGAGGTCCCTAAAGCCTATCCCAGAAAACACAATTGAACGACCACCCAGGAGCCAAGAAAGAGGACCCTAGGTGACAAAAAAATGGCAGCTGAGACATCCACGCATTGCAAGTAAACACCTGAGGTTTGGAGAGAAAGGGGCGAGCGGGAGAGAGGGGAAGGAGCAAAGACGGATCGCAACAGGACCTGATCACAGCTGACTGCAGTGCATGGGAGGGGAGAAGCCAAGAGGCGACAAGAGAAAAAGCCCTAGCAAAGCATCAGAATGGTGGGAGTCCATTGGGGAGCTAGTCTGGGGAGCTGGAATTTGGAGTGGCGAGTTGGGGACAGAGCTTGGGAGCCATCCTCTGGAACTCTTGAGTGGTAGCAGCACTGAGTGAGGTCTCTGAACTGTAGAGACAACATCTTGGCTCTAGGCTCCCTAGGGACCCACAGCACAGTCACTCGCAGCTCCTGCACAGGGCTGAAGTTCCTGGTCCCAGCCCGCTGCCGGGGGAAAGCCAGCTGCTGCATGGGCAACGCACAGTCCCTACACAGATGGGGCTGTAGCTCCTTTTCCAGCCCACTGCAGAGGTGGACCAGCTGCCGGTGCGGTGTGCGCAGCTCCTGCGTGGGGTTGTGGCTCCCATTCCTGGCCTGCTGCGGAGGCGGGCCGGTTGCTGGCACAACGTGTGGAGCACCTATGCAGGGCTGCAGCTCCCATTCCAGGCCCGCTGTGGAGGCGGGCCGGCTGCCTTCCTACTGCGGGGTCAGACTCACAGCTTCAAACTTGTGCACATGACTGCTTGTGCACCTCTGGGTCCTAAAAGCAGTGGGAGCCCACAGACTCTGCCCCAACATTTGGCCACGGAAGCGGGCCTGGGAAGAAAGGCGGATTTGATACTATTCTCCCCAGCCAGCAGGAGCAGCGTTGGCCCGCATCACCCAGCTTCCCCATCATAGGGCAGAAATTGGAGCTGCCCCAGTGTGTCTTTTGTTGGCCTCTCCCCTTTCCTACAACCTTCCCAACCAACTAACTAACTACAGGAAGCAGAGGGACCATGATAGATGCATACCGCCTCCAAACGTAGTAAGAGACCAGAAATAAGAAATAAACAACTCCTTTCTCTCCCCAAACTCGCCCCCCACAGTACCACCTCGTATCTGCCCTACACCAAGACACCACAAAAGTACCAATCTGGGCTCCTGGCCACTACTGAACACAACACCCTCATGTCAAAAGGAAGAACCCAGCAGACAGGATGAATTCCTTAAAAACTAAAACTCCTCAGAAAGAACAAGAAATTTATCAAGACAGCTACTTAGACCTAGAAGGTTCCGAATTAAGTGACAGAGAATTTAAAGTAGCCATTCTAAAGTCTGAGAGAGAAATGAAAACATACTGGCAGAGCACCATGACTGACATAAACAACATAAAAAAGGACATGAATGACATAAAAAAGGAACTTCATTAACAAAAGGAACAATTTAACAAAGAAATTCAGAACAAGGAAGATTGAGATGGAAATGCAAGAGATAAATAATACAATAAAAGAAGTGAGAAACAAAATAAATGCCATAGGAAACAGGGCCAACCAGACGGAGGAAAAAATTAGTGATATTGAAGATCAGAACATGGAAATGGCTAAGAAAGAGGAAGAGAGGGAATATAGAACCAAAAGGATTGAAAGAACTCTGCAAGAACTATCTGACTCCATGAGACAAAACAACATCAGGATAATAGGAATAGAAGAAGGGGTAGAGCATTCTACAGAGAACATACTCAAACAAATAGTAGATGAGAACTTTCCAAACCTATGGAAAGATCTGGAACCCCAAGTTCAAGAAGAAAACAGGTCCCCTAGATACCTGGACCCTAATAGATCTTATCCAAGAAACATGGTACTAAAGATGTCCAAAACTAAACAAAAAAAGGCAATTCTCAAGGCAGACAGGGAAAAAAGAACTATAACCTTTAGAGGAAAACCCATCAGACCGGCATCAGATTTCTCAGCAGAAACTTTGCAAGCCAGGAGGGAGTGGAATCAAACATTCAAAAATTTAAAAGAGAGGAACTTCCAGCCAAGAATAAATTATCCAGCAAAATTATCTTTCAGATAGGAAGGTGGAATAAAGACCTTCTCAGACACACAGAAGCTGAGGGAATTTGCCAGCACACGGCCAGCACTCCAAGAAATACTAAAGGAGACTCTTTGACCTGAAACAAAACAGGAAAAATGGAACAAAGTTGGGGCAACAAGAAAGAAACAAAATAAAACAAAAATGAACAAAGAAATAAGTAATGGCCACAGGAAAACCTCACATATCGATCATCACTCTAAGTGTTAATGGACTGAACTTACCAATAAAAAGACACAAAGTAGCAGACCAGATTAAAAAACAGAACCCATCCATATGCTGTCTCCAAGAACCACACCTCAGCCATAAGGGCAAACACAGACTCAGAGTGAAAGGATGGGAAACAATACTTGAAGCTAATGGTAACCAGAGAAAAGCAGGAGTTGCCATACTGATATCAAATGAAATAAACTTCAGGTTAAAAAAGATAGTAAAAGACAAGGAAGGACATTACATAATGATAAAAGGCACAATACAACAACAAGAAGACTTGACACTAATTAATATATATGCTCCCAACCAGGATGCACCAAAATATACAAAGAAACTACTGACAAATTTGAACAGAGAAACTGATTAACACACAATCATTGTGGGAGACTTAAACACTCCACTAACAGCCATGGACTGATAATCCAAACAGAAAATAAATAAGGAAACAAGAGCTCTAAATGACACATTACAGCAATTGAACATCATTGACATTTACAGGGCAATTCACCCAGAAAAAAGAGGCTATTCCTTTTTATCAATTGCACATGGAACATTCTCAAGGATAGACCACATGCTGGGACACAAAAGTAGCCTCAGCAAATTCAAGAAGATTGATATCATACCAAGTGTATTCTCAGACCAGAAGGCTTTGAAATTGGAGATGAACTGTAAAAGGAAAGCATAAAGAAACACATATACATGGAGATTAAAAAACAGCTTATTAAAAAAGGAGTGGATAAAAGAACAAATAAAAGATGAGATTAAAGATATATGTAGAAACTAATGAAAATGAAAATACAACATATCAGAATTATTGGGGCACAGTGAAAGTGGTAATAAGAGGGAAATTTATATCATTACAGGCCTATCTTAAGAAACAAGAAAAATCACAAGTAAACATCTTAACATCCCATCTTAAAGAACTCGAAAAAGAAGAGCAGACAAAACCCAAAGTCAGCAGAAGGAAAGAAATAATAAAATTTAAGCAGAGATAAACAAATTAGAGAACAGAAGGACAATAGAAAAAATTAACATTACGAAGAGCTGGTTCTTTCAGAAAGTCAACAAAATTGACAATCCTCTGGCTATATTAATCAAAGGACGAAAGGAAAGGACACAAATATCCAAAATTAGAAATGAAAGGGGAGAAATTACCACTGATACCACAGAAATTCAAAGGATTATAAGAAAATATTATGAAGAACTTTATGCCACTAAATTTAACAACCTAGAAGAAATGAACAAGTTTCTAGACACTTATAGCCTACCAAGACTGAACCAAGAAGAACTGGATAATCTAAATAGACCAATTGATAGTGAAGAGATTAAAACAACTATCCATAAATCTCCCTAAAGGCAAAAGCCATGGAACAGATGGTTTCACAAATGAATTTTACCAAGCATTCAAAGAAGAATTAACAACTATTCTCCTCAGACTCTTCCAAAAAATTGAAGAGGAAGCAATACTTCCTAACTCATTCTATGAGGCCAACATTACTCTAATACCAAAGCCTGGCAAAGACAACACAAAGAAAGAAAACTATAGACCAATATCTCTGATGAACACAGATGCAAAAATTCTAAACAAAATATTAGCAAACAGAATACAACAATGCATCAAAAAGA